>JAHWXV010606215.1:0-15468 GCA_024586415.1 Phrixothrix hirtus | reverse complement strand
TATGCACTTAAAAAGTTACTACGGTTGAAAGCGTAAAGGAACGACATATGGAAAACCTTTAAATATACAATAGGGTTATATCAAAGGATATTTAGCACTCATCATATTCATAGGTATTTTATAATGCTTTGCTAAGACTTTGTTAACCAAAATATTGTAAAGTACTTATTTTTAATGAATTTCAGTTGCTCAAATACTGCATGATGCAAACTAGCAAGACATATATTATGAAACTAGTATAAAATGATATAATTCTATATTTATTACTCTTATAAACCAAACAGACCAACTAATTATTGATAATATGTAGCAAATTCTAAAACGCAAAGTAATTTTTTTTTACTAAATTGCTTTACAATAGAAATGCTCTGCGATAATCGCAGCTTTGTAGTAAAATGAGTTGGATTCTTCGCCGAACCTTTATTATTTTCTCCTTCTCAGGTAGTTGGATATAAATTACGGCTTATAGTGGGTTTATCGTCACTAAATACCAATGCGAAGGGTAAAAGTAGCCTCTTAGCCTATATAAAAGGAAATATAGATAACTGTTTCAGGACGACTGCACAGTAACATCAAATGAACAAATTGAGGGTATTTTGTAAAACTTTAAATTAAAAAACTTGTAGCATTGTGGTATTTTAATTAAAATGTTAAAATTACTTTGTCGAGTTATATTAGTAATGAAATAATTATTAATTTTTTGACGTTTTTAAATCTGCCTATTAGCTTAATTCTTGTTTGATTATTATAAATCAAATATATTACATTAAAATGCGATGATAGCTTTAGACTAAAGGTTGCAAATATATTTTGAATGAATTAAGAAACGATGAATTAAAATATTTCTAAAGTTTAAAGTAATTGTTACAGCAATACATATTTAACTGCTATTATAGGAGTTTAAGTTAAAAACAGAGAAGTCATTTAACTTTTCCATTTATTTAATCAAAGAAACGAGGATTACTCGATCCATTTGAGTTAGAATGTGGGGAATTCTAAATGAAAAACCGTCTGACAGTCGAGTGACGGTTGAACTCGAATGTTTAGGATTGTTGATTGATGGATGGTAGACAGTCAGAGTATTTGAGAGCTGAAAGAGTAATGTCGATATTAGAATAGATAAGGTTTAAAAATGACACTGGAGGAGCTAATAATAGCAATGTTTGTACAACCGTTAGATTCTGGTAGTTATATTTTTAAACAGCCTAAGATGTCTTTTAAGAATTATATAGCAAAAACAAGAAAGATAAATAGAATCAGTCCGTGGTCCGATGCGAAAACGTAAATAAATTCGTCATATCGCTTTCCTGAAGTTATAGAAATACATTGCAATATTTAATTCTATTAAGTAGAAGACATTCGCAAAGAAATCGGATTCCTGGACAAACAACTATCATTTCTGCATTAAGAGGCTAATGTTAAGGCGATTAAAAGAAATGAAAGAAAGGAAATCTATTTATTCCAATAATATAAGATAAATTGCTATATAAGGAATTTAAGATCCACAGTGTTATATACTTGTCGAATAAGTACCAGCAAATGATGAATTGCATTGCAAGGCTGGCACATCATTCTCTAAACGTCAATATACAAAATTAAAGTGTGGACTAATTTCCAAGGCAACGAAAGTATTATTAATTCTTTTGAATTAATCTTTGCATGCATCTGTAGTATTTTATTGATTTTAAGGTGGAAAAATAATTTTATTTTTTATTATTGGAAATTTACTAACTTTGTATTCGCAAATTTTAAAGAAAGCAGTACGGTATCAATGAGGAAGTTTAACTTTTAAGCATTTGGAGTGGAATATTTAGAGCTAACGGATAAGACAACATAATTCTGTTTCAATTTAATATTTTTGTGTATATAAGTACACATATTGGAGTTTCCAGTAATTTTTATTATTCATGTGATAATTAATTAATAACATAACCTTCATACTTCTTTAAATAGGGAGTAGTATGTAATTTAACTTGCATCTTTTACAAGTAAAAATTTATAGAAAAAATTATTGATTACTCATGTTCTATTTACTAATCAACTCCCTAGTTTGAATGATATCACCTGGTTCCTCAGTTATAGTAATTTATGTATTAAGGACATAATCTTGGAGATTACGCCATAATGGATAATTATGCCAGTGGTACATACAGTCTTTTTTCTATTTCAGCTTTTAAAAGATATGAATGAGTATTTGAGGCAAAATTGTGTAAATTTTGTCGATGTGAACATTAATGTTGTGTAGATAGTTGACTATGTATTTTGACGTTGTTAGGGCTACTGCCATAGATACTGTTTGTTTATTAAACAATTCATTTTTGCAAAATGCTTAACGTAGAAGTTGAAAACTTGCATTCGGCAGTAATTTTAAGTTCAAAAAATAATTTATTCCATCGTTACCTAGCAACTTCTTGACAATTCTGTGCCATAAAGGCCGAATTATTCCCGCATTTGCGGGCCTATAAAGACGATTATGATTGAGAAATAGAGTAATAGTAATTTATATCATCATTTATATGCTGAACATGCGCATTTCATATGCGCGCAACAATTTTTGGCATTATTTTGAATAAAATTCAATTTATAAGAGTAATAAGGAGTTACACGAAGTATAGGTCCACATTTGTGACAGTTCAAGGTAGGAGCTGAATGAAACCGCACACTTTTGTTTCACTTCATTGTCCCTCTAAAATACAGTTTAAGCGCTAATATTAAATTAAATACTGCTAAAATGAAAATAGTAACATTTAATAAGTGAAGTTAGAAACAAGAAAATTTGCAAAAAGGGCTAATTTAAGGGGGTGTTAAGATTTTAAAATAATACAATGGCTATAGAAGAAATGTTTAATACTACAAACAAATCTTTTTCCAAAACAATGTATTTTTTTAATTTTTTAGTTTAGTTATTTTCTACCTTATTTTTAAGAATTAAATAAATTTAAGATTTGGCAACGGTTTAAATTTTTAACTTTTCCGAACGCCTTTTCTGTTTTTTATTATTTTAGCACATACACTTACATAAAACATTTTACTGACATACAAGGTAATACTTTCCACAAGCAAGTATCAAATAAAATTACTTCGTTCCTACAAAAACTCAACCTTAAGAAATAAACACTGTGAATATCAAGATCGAAAATAAAATTGTACTTAGCAATAGCGGTTTCTATTTATTACAATTCCATAGGTGTCAGCAAAATGACCTTCGCGCGCTACGTAGGGAGCATGAACAGATAATTCAAAATAAGATTCCAAGTACACCTAAAACGAAACCATAAAAATTAACTGACTCAATTTCCGTATTTTTAAGGTACTTTGCAGACAACAACCATACATTTCATTCATACAGTAATTTTATTATCTTACATACCTCTAGTAGATATAACTTTAACGAATTCGCTGAGACATGTTTAATTAATAAATAAGACATTATATATAGAAAGCCCAACTAGTGCAACTGTAATTTACTAAACGGGGCACGCCTACGCCCCTATCGTAACAAAAGGGCACCTCTGTTTATTACAGAGTATAGTTACCGAAGAAACCAATATATTGAGTGTTGAAGAGAGAGATTTTCATACAAATTAATTTTATTCAAATTTATCACCATTTTAATAGATTCACGCACCTATCGTAACAAAAAGGCACCTCTGTTCATCACAGAGCATATTTACCGAAGAAACAAATATATTTGGTGTTGAAGAGAGGGATTTTCATACAAATTAATTTTAATCAAATTTATCACCATTTTAATAGATTCAAACTGCGTTAAATCTCGAACATCATCGTGCACTATTTTAACTTTTGCTATATCAAAATTTCAAAAGCAGAAAGTTCAAAATTATTTTTTTTACATTTAACTCGCATCAATAGAAACAGTTTTTAATTTGTGTCTTCCAAATAATTTTTAAATCTATTTATTGTTATTACAAGGATGTTTTTAAATTACACAAATAAATTAAAATGATTAAAAACTTAAAACCAGGATTTCCCAGAGTGTTTACTACAAATTGGTAACAAGCCTTCATATGTTTTTGGCAATAAAATGATAGATCATAATCAGCGTATCTGTTATCTGAAAAAATTGAAAGTATATAAATCTGAAGACTAATGTTAAAATATTTACAAAGGTATGAGTTGAAAAATTAATTAAAATAATCCAAAAACGTAATACGTCAAGATATGTTAATTAATAGTGTAAAATTCAAATCAGTTCAGAAAGCGTTATGTTTTCAAAAGCTTAAAATCGTCAAATAGAAATTATACTATATAAAGTAACAGAAGCTGTATATTTTCTATTTTGTAGTTTTAAATTTTAAAAATGTAATGCATTTGGGACTAATTTATATTTTATATTATAAATCTATTTTACTCCAAATACGTTTTCTACACTATTTTAATAAATCTTACTACTCATAACCTTTAAAGAATTTTAACGTCAGCCTTCAGCTTTATATCCATGTAGTTCTTTCAAATAACAGATATCCTTATGATGCTCTAACATTTTATGTTATATATAATAAACATTCTAGGAGAACTTAGTTTGAAGCCTTTTAATTAATCAATAAACCAGGCTATTAATTCTCATCAACATACCTAAGAATTAAATAAAAATGTATATAAAATTCTTAGACATCAATAATGTGTTTTAGTCTAGCAATACTACTCTCAACATTTTAGAATAGGTTGTAAAGATATGAACCGGCAGATTTGTTAAAAGCAAAGATTGCCAGGTAATATAAATACGTAACCATCACCATAAATAGTATAATTTAAGGAAGCGCAGACATTTTAACAAACTTGCTGCAAGGATACGTAAACTAATAGTTAAAACCCGAAACTCGCAAAACGACATGTTTTCATACAAATTAGAAATACGTATTTGAGAATCGAGAAACGAATTTTTAGATCAAAGATATTGGCTGAAATTCTAGTGATAATCAACTCTATTGGGCAGTAATAATCACTGAGAGATATATTATAAGCACAAACTTGACCAAAACCACATCCTTCCCTGATCTATAATAAATAATTTACAGTGCAGTTTCAGTAAGCGTGTTTATTGGTGAAAGTCGCAATGGCAAGTACATTGCATTAAAAGAATTAAAACAGGACTGCCACGAGTTGGGAATTCGTCCAATTAATTTAAATAAGTTGATAACACTGCATCGTGTATTATAATAATTCCAGAGTGGACATCCGTTTCACCTAAAAAAATGAACCAGGAAACATCAAAAAGGTTAGTTCTCGATTAAATCTTAATTGTCGCGAACGCAAATACCACGAGTGTCAAATTAATAAAACATTCAAATTTAAAAAACATTGATCTGAACTTTATTTAATAATAAAAGGCATAATTGAATTTGCTTAAACAAACGTCGTAAAGACTAGATTTACTTTTAAAGAACCAGTAAATTCAGGCAGAAAAACCTTTATTTAAGCAAAACGTAAAGAATTATGTGATAGTAAAGCAAGAACTTGATTCAATATTTGTAAATCCTGTAGATTTAACACTAATTTTATTTATTAAAAATATTTTTACATTTTTGTATATATATAACATTTTAAAATAATTATTGTATTTAATTAATTCGATTTTACAATGGCATTGATGTATTTTTTCGAAAAAGGCTAAAGGGTTGTATCTAAGTTAAGTCTTTCAGGTAAAAGCGATAAGTGTCGAAAAATCTCTCAAGTAACTGAGAACATTGCAACCGAATACCGTGGACGATGCCTCTAAATAGATAAGCAAACAGCTAGACTAACCCCAGATTGATACTATATCAATCAAACAAGGCATGACTACGTAATATCGTTTCTCATTACTAAATAATGAATCTCAATAAATAAAATAATTTAATTATATGAAATAACATTTACAACTACTAAAATGTAAAACAAAACTTCAAACAAATACATAAGCAAAACCTGCTGATCTAATTAAAAATGTAACACCAAATATTTATCAATATAAACTAGACTTAGTGCATATGAATCATAAATTATTACAAATTCGGACGATCTAATAGCCCTTTGCGTTGTTTTACAAAAACGTTAGTTTAATACCAGAATCTCAGGTGGAACAACTCCAACACCGACCTTTTGATTTAAATAATAATCCAACTCCATTACTAATTATTCTAATAACACTCCATCTTTTAACGCACATGAATGTTTAAAACAGATATCGTTTCCTGTGGAAATGGAAGCAACATTTCCAACGGCAGTACAGCACTTTAAAAGTACTTTAATACCATGTCATCGTGCAATTAATATTTCTACTATTTCTGAGACCTTGTGCTGGTATATCCAGCACGTTCCAAACGGAGCATGCAGGAATTAACGAGAAAAATTTTTGAAGAGGATTCTCCACATAAAAGTAGCAGTAGAAAATTATATAACGTTTTTTTGAAATCTCAGTAGTAACGGACTTAAAGTAGGTTGAAGATCAACTTTTTTTTCATAACACTACGTATCCCTTTTGTGGGTTAATCAATTTTTAAATTTGGCATTTCTAAAACAAGATAAACAATGTATGTTCTAGGCGCCTCTAAGCCAGCCTCCCCCCCTGACAGTTAAATGGAACTACGATATATTCAATTTCGCGGACATGATCGCGGTATAAATTACCCAATTGTATACTTAAGTAACGGAATACATTCATTAATACAATGATGTGAACTCACTAAATCGCAACTCCTCCATAAATAATCAAAGTCAATGTAATTCAAGGGAATAACGCACCTAAATAGAACATATCATGTGTGTTTAAAATTTCAGACAGAAACAAATGTAAAAAATTACCATTCTTCTCCAAAAGCGATTAAAAACATAGTGCCAGTTTAGGTCCCTTGCTACTTGCATTGTATGTGAATGACCTTTCACAATTTATTAAGTTAACAGCAATATTCCAATTATCGAATTATCGAATTCAGGATAGCCAGCATTATCCAACATGCTTATAATGGTGTAAAAATAACTTCGTCTTATTAAACGAAAATAGGCCACAACTACTCGTAGTATGATTTAATAATATGGCATTTTCTAGTTTTAATCTCTATATGAAGCTGAATTCTATTTAATATCCCGAACGACGAATAACTAGATTTCTTGGAATAACGACTAACATTTTTATCATATTTGAGTCTCATGTTCAACTGCTGGATAAATAATTAAATATATTATGCTACACTATACGAAAAATATGAAATTTGGTTACATATGAGGTTCTAAGGGCTTATTATTATACCCACATAACCCTAGTTTTGTAAAAGGAATCAAATTTTGGGGTAGATTGCCGTGTGTAAAGCGCTAATTTGCTACTTATAGGAGAATAATTAAATTTTAATTTCAAGCATCTAGCAGGGAATGAAGTAAGCCACTATATATTACACCACAAATCATGCCACTGCCCACTTTATGTATTGCATGTTAAAACCAACTTGGAACCTTTTCCTAACAATTGTGAAAATTGTGAGAACTGCAAAATGAGGACTAGATTTGACAAAGCATTAGCTTTGCCCAAGATATACCAAGAGAAGGTTGCACGGTCCAATTTATACCTCATATGTGTATATGTGTTGTAATAATTTAAATTCTAGTTTTGATATTAATTCGGGAATTTTATTTTTCGTATTTCATTTTAAGTTGTTTGGGTACCGCTGACTTAATTTTTACCTTTGCCGCGACACTCTTGAATGTTGAGGTGTGTGTATCTCAGGTAGACAGCGTCCCGCCGAGCTCATTGTGATTCGGGCAACGTATGAATAAGGTTGTTATGTTAGTGCATTTTGGATACCTGTGTTTCGCACGGGGCAAATTAAAGGGCGAATGGTCTCTTATAGATTATGTGGTTAATTGGTATTTCTTTCTTTTTCTAATTTAATCTGTGTGTTTTGTATACGGCACATGCTTTGTCTTGATCATTGTTTCATTTACTGCTTAATGGAGAAAAGGATGGCTCTCGCGATGCAAGCCGTCTTTTATTGGAATTTACGAAGGAATTCCGGCGTCTATTGCTAATATTTGAAGATTTGGATTTATCATAATTAACTTGAACATTTGGATTTACGGTAATTATTTTGGATAAATGCTTATGATACATCTGTGAATTGGCGAATTTATATCACCTAGGAACTGCTTAGAAATTGCCATTACGTTTACTAACAGTTCCGGGTGCAGCTTTACGGAACTGGAGTCCGGCTGGTGCGGCGACAATCACACTACACCCCGTCGCGGAAGATCAGTAGTGAACTATTTATTTTCATTTCTGCCATAAACATCACATATACCTTTTGTAATTATAAACATATCTTGTCGGTCCATTTATTTAATTCCATATGCTTTAACATATTTTAAAATTTCATTTAAATCAGTAATACGTAAAATTCGCTTTTCAGTAATGTAAGATTGATTTTATCTATTTTAATATTCTTGGTAGTTGAGGCAAAAGAAAGTTGTATGTAAATAATAGGTCTAGGTTTCTTTCATAATAGTGGTCGGTTAAATAAAAGCAAAATTTGGTTTGTAAAAGTAATTTTTTAATTCAGTTTGCAATTTTGATCGTGTTTAACGAATGAAATATTTTTGCCTGTTTTATTATTGGGTGGGGGGGTATATAATTCGATTTGTTGAAACAAATTTAAATTAGGTAACTTTATTTTGCCCCGCATCAATTATCAATACGATCACCTGTAGAAAGGAATACTTAATTACTTAGGTTGGAATATTTATGAAAACATTGTCCTTGTGTTAAAAAGTATCGGAGGCGTTTGTAAGCCATATTATTGCACCGTACAGCTGGTGATAAGAACACACTCGTCGTTTTCTAATAGGCTTTACAGTCATTTTCGGAAAGATTTTTTCAAACTTGCCGGAAATCTTTTTTTCAATTATTTAGTTAATTCGTTACTGTGTTCAATTAAATTTTGATGTCGTTGTACTCCGTAACTTACTGTAAGATTTATCTCCGTCAATCTTATTTGATATTTAACAACTGGGCATTCTGTGTCATATAGTCAATTTCAATAAAACCATTTATCCACTAATTATGTTGTCGTCCTTCAATCTCGTCCAGATGGCGATTTAGGTATTAATTTATTTGGAAAAATATAATACTTTCGCTGTTTGAGTTGTTACTTTCTTTTTTTTTTGACGGTTAAATAAATTGTTTTAATCGTAGTAATAGTTAGTAATCCTTTTTATTAATTAATTGAAACAGAGTGGCGCACTATTTTTTTGGACTTAGTGATTTGCGCAACGATCCTCAGTAAATTATTTTCCATCTATCAACGTGGCAAGGTGACATAGATTTTAAATTGTTACAAATCCTCCCCAACAAAAGTAAAACTCGCAGTGAAGCGGTTTTGCAACCCAAAAACATTCCAGAAAGCCCCAGACCGACACAACGCAGATCAATAGCCAATCAATCGCCAAGCCACACAATATTTTACGAAGCTATAGCTCAATACCACCAAGGAATATACAAATTATTCTAATCCATTCAAAATAAGTTCGATGATAACCCAAAATCTGAAGATCGAACAATATTTCCCAAAGCTCACGACATAGAAGTCACTGAAAATCTGTATGCATGTCCTAAACAGAGAAAACCTCACTACCTATACCAAACAGCGTGATACATAATATAAAGGATTGGAAAGTATCCTACTGGAAACCGCACTATAAGTATCGCAACAAACTGGGAAATGAAGCGAGATTTATGCTAATCAAGAAAGATATGTCAAACCTAAAATCAACTTAAAAATAAACCTTAAAATACTAACACTCATTAGATATATTCTACTTGACACCGAATAATCCTCAAGAAAAATAAGAGAACTAAAATCATTGCAGAACTAACCTAAAACTAATCCACCAAAAATATCGACCCACGATAAGTCAGGATCCCAAAAGAAAAAAATTGAAATGATTCAACATCCCCTACTAGTAATGCGATAATCTATATTAAAGAATAAGCACCACCGATCTGGCAAGCTACAAGCCTAGGGACTCAATATTCCCTTAAAAAGAAGCAACTTCTTCGCAGCGTAAGACGATGTAAAATCAACGTAACACAATGTAAGTCCAAGTGATCGCACTAAAAATATAACTGGTAAACAAAAAAGAAAATCGTGAAGGACTAGACAATCAAGAAAAACAAACAAAATTCTATCATCCTTATACCGACCTTAAATTTAATTTATGGGACAATCACAACTAAAGCTAACTAAGTATACTAATAAACAATAAGAAATATGAAATACCAAGATTCGGTATGTTCCTCGACAGGAAGATAGGGTTTAAGATCAGAGACATGCCAAATTCCATCGGACTTGTTCAGCTCGTGCACCAAATCATAAGTGTAAGGAGAATTTCGGGATTATCCAAAGGTTCGTCTTGCGACGGAGGTTTGCTTAAATTATCCCCAAACAAATTATGTGCTAGACCAAATAATGCAAAAAACGGAGTAGCACCTATAATTTCATGTTTTGCCGTTCTGATAGCACAGCCTACTTTGAAAAGGTTTACGTCCGACGAGCGATGGTTTTTCGCCACATAAGAAGACAACATCGTTTCAAAACCTGATTTATCCTTTCGGCTGGATTAGCCTGCGGTCTATATTTCGCAGTAAACAAAGTCCTAGTACGATAACGCGTGCACACACCCCAAAAAGGTTTACTATGAAACTGGACGCCATTATCCGAAATGACGTATTGCAGTGTACCAAACAGCCAAAACACGTTTTCTTTAACGCATTTGACCAAAGATGACGCAGTAGCTAGTAGGAGCGGGAAGAATAAAGCGAACTTCGTGAAGCAATTTGCTACAACCAAAATATACGCGTGTCCTTTCGATGACCATGGAAGCGGACCCACAAAATCCATGCACAACACTTGCCAAGGAGGGCATGGGCGTTCAAGAGGTGCGAGAAAACCCGCAGGAAGTCTCTGTTCCACCTTGTGACGTTGACAAGTTTGACACTTCCGAATATAACCCATAACACCCAAGCACATTTTGCGTCAATAATACAATTGCTTCAACTGATTAAACGTCTTATATATACCAACGTGACCAGAGGTCGCTACATCGTGGTTTTTTTGGAGTAAAAATGCTCTACGATCCTTCGGAACCACAGTTTTCCAGGCTGTATGCGGGGAAAAGTTCCTACATCTGTTTATAAAATGTTTGTGAATAACACCTTCATCAGCACACCATTTAGAATTTTTGCGAGGGTTAGCTATGATTTGGCCGCGTATCTCTATATACCACAAATCGTTCGCATTGGCGATTAAAGACCCAATTGAACGTACAGAAATGTTAGCTAACTGAGATGACCTGGACCGAGTGTCGGGGTTTACGTTACCTTTACCTTTGCGATATCAAAGTCGTTCTGTAGCATCCTAACAGCCCATCTCGAAAGACGACCGGAAGGAAACTGCAACTTGTGTAACCAAAACAAATAATAATGATCTGTAACCACGGTAAACTTTGGCCATTTAACATAAGGCCGAAATTTTTCTATCGCCCATAACACTGCCAAACATTCTTTTTCGGTCGTACTGTACTTCCTCTCAGCCTTCGATAATGAATTGCTGATATAATCAATCACTTTCTCGCCGTCCGCCTGGTTTTGGGATAAAACAGCACCTAACCCAAAATCTGATGCGTCGGTCTAAACCGTGAAACGTAATGGAAAATTCGAACAGGAGAGTATATGAGCCGAAATGAGATAATTTTTCACTACTTTGAAGGCCTCTTCAGAAGTAGGAGTTCAAAACAAAGGAAGCGTTCTTTCGCGTTAAAGCAGACATCGGGGCTATCGCAACGGCGAAGTTCAGTATAAAATGCCGATACCAACTTACGATAGCTATAAACCTACCTACTTCACGTACCGATGTGGGAGTAGGAAACGCGAAGATAGCAGAGACCTTCTCCGGATCTACGTGTAAACCCGTTTTATCTACTACATGACCCAAATAGCACAGTTCTGAACGACAAAGAGAACATTTGTCTTGCCTAAGCTCAAGTCCAGCTGCTTGAAGACGCGACAGAATGCGCTCAAGAACCTCTATACGTTTATCAGAAGTTGCAGTCACGATGATAATATCGTCCAAATAAGCAAAAGAAAATGGTTCTAACTCGATGCCAATGATCCTGTCAATCATTCTCTGCAAGGTCGTTCCACTATTGCGCAGGCCAAAGGGCATGCGCGTAAATTGACATAACCCACGATTTGGTACAATGAACGCCGTAATCGGACTCGACTCATCCTTCAGCAGAATTTGCCAATACGCCGACCTAATGTCCAAACTAGTTAAAAACGATGCGTCGCGTAACCGGTCTTATATTTGAGATACGTACGGTAACTTTCTCAGTCACCTGATTTACCTTACTAAAGTCGATGTAGAAACGAATGCTATTGTCCTTCTTGCGGACAAGTACAATAGGAGATGACCAAAGACTGGTTGAAGGTTCAACTACCCCTACTTGACCATTTAGCCAAGTTCCAAATTCACTTGTTTCTGCAAAGCCGGCGACAACGGGTAATAACGTTGTTTGATAGGTGTCGCTGTCGTTCGTATTTTGTGTTCTATCAGATCGGTTCGTTCCAAAGCATTCGCTGAATTAAACACGCCAAAGATGGTTTGCGAGAGCAAACGTTCAATCTTTTCGAATTGACTAGGAAGAAGAGACGATTCACACTAAATCTCAGAAAGATCAGACGAAGCAGGTTTGCCAAAAACCCATTTGTTGTTCCGCAGATCGGGTGCAACCCCCAAACTTTTCCAGAAATCAACGCCCAATACCAAAGTTTGACTTACTGAAGGTATTACCGGAACTTCAAAGGCATTTACCAATACTTCAATCCGAAAAGGCAGATTAACTGTCCCTAAAATATCACAATCAACCCTGTTTGCAACGGTACACGATACTAAAGACGACAAACATGAAGGCAATTGTAGGTTACGCAAAAGTTTCCAGCCTGGGCCCCCAAGAATTGCTTGGGAATCGCCAGAATCCAACAAACCCAAAAAAATATGACCTAACACATCAACCTTCAAATACAGACGTTCGTCTTCGTTCGAGTTTTCCAACATAAAATTCAAACGTAAACGAGATCATTCGTCTAAACATAACAAACCAAGTTCCGAGTTTATCAAGCTATTAGAGCCAAAACCTCCGTCAATTGTCCCTAATTCTCGTTTTTTGCCGTATTCACAACCGATGGATTACAAACTGGGCACAAAGGACGGTTAAAATTGGCGTAACCACACCCATAACAATGGAGAGAAAAAGATTTGACCAGGTCGCGAACAGCTCCAGCAAACAACAGCCGAAGCCAAGGAAGAATTATTTTTAGAAGTAGGAGCGGTTAATATATTAAAATTACTCTTTTTTCCGATGGAAGATTTCTGCGAAGTGGTGATCTCTTGACAAGAAGATTTCTTAGCTCGAGAAGCCAAGTCTGGGGCTAACGCTAATGATGCCGATTCCGGTGGAGACAATTCATCAACCTAAGCCCAAGTTTCTTCAATTTTCCTACATAAACGTTTGAGATCGACAACCGAAACAATTGCTACCAAGGCGAACTAATTCTAATAATACGGGAGGATGTTCTTCCGCAAAATTTGAAGTTGTTCCTGATCCGACTAAGGAGTAGTAAGACGCCGAAACAGATTAGCCATAGCTGCCGCATAAACCCTTATCCTTTGGTCTTTACCCTAAGTACGCTTTTCGATTTGTTCGAGAAGCTTACCCTTATAATCAGGCTGTTGGAATTCAGCTATTATTTCAGAGACTAACGCTTTCTAGGAAGTAATGTTAGAACGAATAGACCTATACCAAGATTTAGCTTCACCTTCGAATAAATAGCCAGCATATGTCAAAATAGAAGACTTAGAAACATTCCTCGTCTCACAAAATTCCTGGATTTATTCCAAAAATGCTGCTACCGACAAAACTTTAGTGTTCCCCGAAAATTTTAAGCCCCACTTATGTACAGGTACCGGTATAAATTGAGTGACCTCTCTTGACCACCTATGAGCAGAAGCAGAAGAATTTTGCCCAAACCCAAGTTCCACTTCTGCATCAGAAGAAAGACCTGGTGTTTCCAATGGAGGTGAAGGAACCACCGTGCTAGTTGTTGGCAGGTTCACCCTCTTCATCTCCCTGTCTGCTCTTGTATTTAGTTCAGCTGACAGAAGAATCTACTGAGACAACCATATAGAACGACATTGTAGTTGTTCCTTAGTTTCAGCCAAACTTCGATTCACTCATCCAATAACATGAGCGATCTTGGTAGTCAAATTCGGGAACTCACTAGACGTTCTCGTACGAACAAACTGATCGACCAAGGCCCTAATAGTACCAACCTTATCTTTAATTGCCGCTGTATCCTGTTCAAATGTGTACGGGTTGGAGGTAATACAAAACTTGAGTCACCATCTAATTTCAACAAAGGGTGTAAAGTTTTGCGCATAACCTCAACGGTGATAGGTCCTCAAATTCCTCTAATATGTAACTCTTATTCCAGTTAGTCTTGTGCAAGACGTCCAATATCGACTGGCGATTCCATATCCAAAATATGAATACTCCAAAAAAAAACAAAAACAATACAGGCTAATCCTAGACTGACCTAAACAGTATGTGACGAAACTCCCTAAATTCAGCAAGAAAACAGACTACCAAATGTTTTATGGCCAAATCTCGAACACCAAACGTTGGACCGACATATGCTCTACCGCCAAAATCTCGAAGCTCACTAGAGAACCCTAAATTTATTTTCCAAGGAAAAGTATCCTAGATAATATTCGTCGCGCAAATTACTAAGTTCAAAGAAATAATGCGCCACGCTGTTTCAATTAACTAATAAAAAGGATTGCTAATTATTACTACGATTAAAACAATTTATTTAACCGTCAAAGAAAGCAAAAGAAAGTAACAACTCAAACAGCGAAAGTATTGTACTTTTACAAATAAATTAATATCTAAATCGTCATCTGTACGAGGATGAAGGAAGGCAACATAATTTGTGGATAAATAGTTTTATTGAAAATGGCTGTATGACATAGAATGCCCAGTTGTCAAATATCAAATAAGATTAACGGAGATAAATCTTACAGTAAGTTACGGAGTACAGCGACATCAAAATTTTATTGAACTCAGTAATGAATTAACTAAATAATTGAAAAAGAAATGTCCGGCGAGTTTGTAAAAATCTTTCCTAAAATGACTGTAAAGCCTATAAGAACATTACAAGTGTGCCCTAATGCGGCGCGATAATATGGTTTACAAACGCCTCGAATATGTCTTAGCAATAGGACAATGTTTTCAGAAATATTCCAACCTAATTAAATAAGTATTTCTTTCTACAGGTGATCGTAATGATAATTGATGTTGGGCAAAATAAAGTTACCTAATTTAAATTTGTTACAAGGAATCGAATTACAGAGTCCCCCCCCCCCC
>JAHWXV010606158.1:0-14395 GCA_024586415.1 Phrixothrix hirtus | reverse complement strand
GGGGGGGGGGGATTAACTAACACATATCTCGTGAAATACAAAGTAATAACAGTTAATTTATTCTAAGTTCAAATTAATCAATGTGATTTTCTCAATAAAACTTAATAATCCGGTTTTTCTATTAGAACGTGTTTATAATATAGGCGTAATGAATTTATAAGATTATCAGGAATGCGAGGTAGAAGAACTTGTGTGTTACAGGTCCGTTCATGGGTGTTTTAGAAAGGTATATGAACACCTTCAGGCCTCATTACAGACACTGCCAAGCGCATAGAATTTTAGATTCGGCTGAATTTTTGCGTACAAAATTATCTAGTATTTGTAAAGGCTGTGTTAAAATGAACAGCTGTGTTTGTATAAGTTTATGCAACATAAGCTACAAACCTTAAATTATTTAGAAAGGGTCTTCGTTCAGTATAAATAAACATTTAATTGTGCAGGCTTTACATTTGGTATTGGCTAGGCTTTTGCAACTTGAGTAATTTCTGGGAGGATTTTAATTAATTTACTTTAATTTCAAACGTGAACTGGTTAAATCTTGGGCAACTAACGCACATTTTAAGGATTTTATTCAAAATCCTCAGGATATTTAGCACTGTTTACAGAACAATAGCTTTTATGTTCTGCTATTACTTTCTCTTACATATATGAAATATACTATAAAGTTTTTTCGGTCAAAATTTTCGATGTCCAGTTTTTAGCGGAAATATACGTTTTCAGGTCCCCTGAACCGAAAAACATGTTTTTAGAGATTGGTGTGTGTGCACACGCGCACGTGTGTGTGTGTGTGTGCGCACGCGCGTACGTGTACGTATGTAGTCAAGATATCTCGAAAACTAAACGTCGTAGAAAAGTGAAACTTTATATACCAGGTTATTACGGCCTTAGCATTTTTTACGTTTTTTGCAATTTTTTTGAAAACGGCTCTAACGATTCTTTTTAAACTCGGCACGTTGCTTGCGCCTGTAATACTATATTACATGAACTAATTGGTTTCTCTGAGAAAATTCGTTGAAGTGAGTTATTGAGAAAAATCTCTAGAGTTAAGCAAAGTATTGTCTGGCGGGTAACTTGGATGGGTAACCGTTCCAATTATCGTCCTCAAAATAAAATTAAAAACATTTTAATGATTGATGTGCATTATTTACATGCTTAGTTACTTTTTATTTAAATCTATAAATTATTTTTGCTTTGAATGAGCTCAAAATTTAGTTATAAACTCTTAGTGCATGTATAAAGGAAATTATGAATGGATGAATTATTTATGCTTTTAAAGTAATCGTAAAGTTTACAACTTAGGTGTGTAGGAAAGTCACTACCGTCAATAAATTCAAATTAAATTTAAAATGTGTAAGAGAAAGTCGTGTGTTGTCTCACACCAAATTTTTTTTTACATAGAAACTTGAACATAAATATGTTTATTTTACTTAATTAATAGATTTTTATCATGCAACATACCTTTGCAATAAATAATACATTTATTTTAAATTAGTATATGTGGATAAGTAAAATTTCGCAAATTTTACAAAGCAAATTAACGGATGCAGGAAAATGGACAATTTTATAGCCACCGCGGATACGAATTAAAATGTAAACATTGAGGTCAATGATTTTTTATATCCGAAGCGACATCACAAGCGCGTTAGGCGTTACGTCCCACAACGATACTGATATTCCACTGGCTTCTGGGAGGAGGGATGGTTCCATATAAAAGAACCAGCACTGTCCGCGCTCTAAGGGAAACGCTGGAAAAGTGTACACGGATTCGAAATATAGAGATGGGGCGCACTGTTCCTGGTGTGATGCACACTGAATAGAACTGTTCCTCGGAATAGGGAAAAACGGTTGCGTGGCCTGTAACTCTGTTGTCCCAGGGTTGCCTCTTTCCAGGGCAAAGGAGATGGTACCCTCACTAACATATATCCCCTGAAATACAAAGTATTAACTATTAACTTATTCTAAGTTCAACATGAAGGTCTAGTAGTATTGCTAAGGAAATGGCTTATTGAGCATTAACACAAAAACTCAACAGGATACAAAAAGGAATCAAAACAACAATATTACAAAAGGCACCTTAGTCCTATTCGTCACTTAACCGGGCCTCTCGATTACACTCAACCAGAATCGCCAATTATGATTTATTTATGGATTCCTGCACCCGCAAATGGACCTAATATGTCCAATGAAGCTGAAGCCGGGGTGGAAAAAGCAGGTAAATCCCCATAAATACACTATTAAATCTCGCAGGCCTGGTATTCCGACATACTACATTTGCGGAGTCCTTACACATACCCGGAAACGTCAATCAAAGAAATCGCACACACGACCGATACCTTCAAGTACAAACTACGCGTGTTTTAATTGCCATGCGCGGGGTCTTGCGACGAGTTATTACGAATTATACACCGATGAAATCGACCAGATGTGAAAAATCGCCTCAACTGAAAATTTAATTTCGATTACATATTTCCCAGTCGTCACGATGCGTGGAAAAACGCATCTCTCATGTTTTATCCGACAGGAAACTCTATTTATTTATTATTTTTCGTTATCCTGCCAACCATGCCGTTACTCAGAACATACGGGGCAAATTGAAAAGAAATTCGTTTATTAGGCGCGAACGCCAACAAAACCTGACAGCAACTCTAGTCGTAAAATTTATTTTTTACTGTACTATTTAGAAATTTGCATCTTCTTGAAATTTAGTTAAATCTAACTGATGGACACGCACTTACTTTTAACTAGTCCACTTTATTTCTAACCAAACTACGAGTTCGGCTGTTACTGTTTTCCTACGCTAGTTTGAAAATTGTTCGGTGACAAATGCTTTTGACTTCAGTTTCGATATTTTGCGTATGCTAAGCTTTGGAAATCATAGTACCGCCTTGTGCAAGTCATTTAGCGTATAATAATACGTTGGCTTCGGAATAACTCTTGATTGTACGCATATCGTTTTTAAATAGTGTCTCACACGATGTACATTTTTCGGACGTTATTCGCTTGCTTATATTATTTCGCTGGTTTATCTAAGTGCTATGGCGGTAGCGGACTTCACGTCAGATTTATTTTATTTCTGTGATCTTTGCATGAGCACTTAGATCTACATTAATGACTTAGTTACATTTCAAATAATATAATCTGTCACTGGTGTTTTGTGATGCAGCTTTAATGTTCATATTTGCACGAAAAGGTAACGACTTCCTGTCAGCTAGGGTTTGTATTAATTATCCTGAGTTATCTCCTCTTGATTTATTTGGCAAATTAGATGCATGTATTTCAAACTGATCTTATTCTTGTCTGGTTTGCAGACACTGGTATTGCCCGCTGTCAAGCTTAACCCCATATAGTCTTTATATCAGTGGCTTGGCTTTGCGGAAAATTGATTTGGCTGTAACTCTTTGGAAGTCTTTTATGTTTATGATTTAGTAAACCCATCTTGCTATTCCTTCCTTAAAGCACAAACTGGTTATGGCACACCTTGTTAATTTCAATTGACTTTTAAATTCTCCGTTTATTTCAGAATGCTACTATCAATTGTTTATAATCTCGTATTTTGTTATTATTTAAGAAACAGTTTGCGTGAATTTAATTTTCCTAATGAGATTAGAATTAAATCGCAAGGATTCCTTCGTTGATCTTAATCGAGTAAAATCATTACACGTCATGTACCTTTTTATCACTCTTTCTAATATTTAATGGGAGAGTTTAATTCTTGTTACATCTACTGCACTTTTTTAAATTCCATGGATAGTTTCCAGAACTTGCCTTAATTTATTTTTACATTACATTTTATTTATCTCTTATCTTAAATTAGTTTCATACCTATGTACCTTTTTAACTTATTTAATGCATTTATTTTAAAAACAATTACTATTTAAACTAAATAACCGCCATTGCGTAGTATGTTTCTTAAATCTTTTCACTTGTACGTTTTTTAGCTATGATTGCATAACTACGTGCTGATCTTTTGTTTGGAATTAAATTTTTCTAATTATAAATTCTAATTTGTTCATATAGTAGGTAAATTTATTAATATCTAATGTATTTATTATTACTACTTTAACGCTATTCATACAGTTGATATGTCGAAGTGTAAAATGTTCTAAAAAGTATTTACAAAATCTGCGACAACTGAGGCATTTTCCGTGTGCACGGACTACTTCTAAAAGAGTGCACGATTTTGGTTTGGAGTTTTCCAAATACATAATAATCACTTAAATAATACGGCACACAATTTTTTCACCATGAACTAGTTCGAAATCTTTAAGACAGTGATCACATCCCAGATCTTCATTGTAGGCATGAATTTTTTAAAATCAAAGATATTTTTAAGGCAAATAGAGACTTATTTTCATTTTTATCTATTTAGTTATATGATTTGTCATTCATATTATTAAACTAATCAATTTATGTTACATTTTGATATTCACTGGTTTTCACACCTACTCATTTTTAAAATGCAACGTAAAATTGGCATTGAAACTATCAAAGCTCCCCGTTTACAATTCATTCCTGTTTCGTATGTTGTTGTCAATGCATCGTATGCATTGCACGCGATTAAACTGTTTACTTACTTAAATGTGATAAATGTATTTGGTAAAACTATTAGTTCATAACGTCATTCAACTTATTTGTGTTACTATATACTGGTCCTTCGAAAAGAATAAAGCTATACATTTAATTGACATTACACATGAAGTTTTTGTTTCAACGATACAAAACAAAGTTAATCTTCGTTTTAGAATAAATCAGCATCAAAGATCGGTTTTCTATTCTGAATGAAGATTAGTAAGAACTCGTAGTGCCATAAAAGGAAAGATTGCGCGGTTTCAAACATTTTTAAATAATCTTGAAACTGAATACAGTCAGACGCTAACTTTAGCATTACATAAAATTCAAGAATTTCAATAAAAGCTTAACATCGTTAGAGCTTTGTTAAATGAACGCGAATCAGTTCACCCTGAGATCATTCAGGTAGTTAACAATCCCGACACGCAAGAAGCATATCAAATAGAATTTGAAAATCTATATTTTTCAGCATTGACGCGCGCGAAAAATTTAATTTCAAAATTACGACCTCAACCTAAAGGTGAAACGGCATGCGTTTCATCAAAAACCAGTACGCATTCTTCGCATTCTAGCGAACGGTTACGTCGTCAACCGCTTTACAATCTACCAAAAATAAATATTATCAAATTTTCGGGAAACTTAGAAAATTGGTTAGAATTTAAACAAATCTTCAAAAATCTAATTCATGATTGTGCAGATCTCAGTAATATCCAACGGCTGCATTATTTAAAAAGTAGTTTGTCGGGTGATGCATTGCAAGTCATCAACTCTTTAGTATTTACTTTTGATAATTACTAAATTGCATGGAAATCTCTAATTTCCAGATACGATCAGGCACGTCTATTCTTGTGTAATCATTTAAAGGCTATCTTGGAATTAGAACCTCTACACAAGGAATCATCAGTAAAATTATATCGGTTTGGTGATGCTCTTTTCAAACACTCCAGAGCCCTGAAATCCCTCGCGAAACCGGAGGAATTATTCGATTCTTTGTTAATTCACATAATGTCCACTAAATTGGATTCCCATGCTTTTAGGTACTGGGAAACAGAAAAGGCTAGGGACGCATCAAAAATGCCAACCGTACAAGCACTTAAAACATTTCTAACAGACCACACTAGTCTGCTGAATGGCCTGGAAGCTAAACAAAGTAAAAGTACCACAGATAGATCTAAGCATCATGCAAAATTATTTCTTGCAAATAGTATCACGTATTCATTTTTCAAAGGGGATCACCTTCTATATAAATGCACAAGTTTTCTTCTACTTAATCCGTTGGATAGGATGACCAAAGCGAAAGAGCTGAAAATTTGCTTCAATTGTACTGCCAAAGGACATTTTCAGTCACGATTCCCTTCTAAGTATCTTTGTAAAACATGTATGGTCAGTCACCACTCACTGCTAAATGTTGATGCTTGAAAGGATCACTCTAAAGAACCAGCCTCTCCTAGACAAGATTCCAATTAACCCGCTCAAATCGCTGCGACTTTCAGTTCCAACGTAACCCAAATGCTTTTGCTAATAGCATCGGCGCAAATCACTGATGAAAATATAATTCCACATTCCATCAGAATTCTTTTAGACTCAGGTTCTAAATAGAACTTTGTACGGTCAAGTTTGTGCAAACGTCTTAACTTAACCATTCATAAAATAGATGTATCTATTTCGGGACTGTCGCGCAACGACCCACTTCAATTCCAAATGCGATCTTGAGATCAAGGTACATCGTTCTTCTTACAAGATCAAACTTTCCCGTCTCGTAATTGATGAGATCACTGGTAGCATTCCCAGTACTCTCATAAACACGGATAACTTCAAGGTGCCAGATAAAATTCGTTTGCCTGATCCTTTCTTTGGAGAGACAAGAGAAATTGATTTGTTTATAGATTCTCCTGCCTTTTTTGAACTTTTATGCATTGGTCAAAAACATTTAGGGAGAAACCTTTTCATACTTCAACAAACCCGACTCGGATGAATAATTTTCGGTACATTTCTTCAATCACGATTAACCAACTGCGTTACCATTTCAGTTCTTCTGCTGAAGAGATCGTAAAACAGTAGTCCAAATTTTGGAAGCTAGAAAGCTTTCCCCAATAAAAACTTCGCTCGGCCGAAGAGAACGCCTGCGAATTATCTCAACAACACGCGGAGAGAATCTAATGGTCATTTTCTTGTTTCAATTCCGCTGAAACAGCCCATTGATTTATCAAGCGATTCGTATACTGAAGCGTTAAGGTGATTTCTGTTGTTTGAGAGACGTTTACACTCAAATCCTGGGTTATTAGAGAAATGCTCGGACATCATGAAAGAGTACCTACATTTAGGACACATGTCATTAGCCAATTCAACTTCTGATGAAACATCTTACTACCTACCTCACCATGGGGTTCTCAAGGAATCTAGTCTCATGACAAAGATTAGCGTTGCATTTGACGGTTCTTCAAAATATAGGAAGGAAGGAAAGAGCGCTTCAACGAATTTTATGGCGTTTCTCAGTTTCTGATCCCATTCACACCTACAATCTGAACGCTGTTACCTACGGAAGAGCTTCTGTCTCATTCCTGGACATTCGTTGCCTAACTCAACTCGGCATTGAAAACAAAACCGAGCATCCCGGAATTGCTAAAATTATCGAGCCAGACCTTTACGAGCTATCACCCTCGATGAAGCTCATCACATTTGCACTCAACTGTCCTCAATACTACATTCCGGTTCTTTCAAGCTGCGAAAATGATTACCAAACGAACCCACAGTACTATCGGGCTTGCATGAACCTGATTTTCATCCTGACACCCTAGACTTTGGCGATCATGTCCATGCGAACACTCTTGGCGCCACTTGGTTCTTTGGCACAAATAAATTGAAATATGCAATGGCGCAATCACCTCCAAACAAAGTCACCAAGAGAACTATGCTCAAAGAGACCGCGCAAATATTTGACCCACTTGGGCTCCTTTCATCTTCTACAATTAGTGCGAAATTCTTCCTCCAAAGGCTTTGGATGGAGCAGCTAGGAAGGAACGATCCCGTACCAAGAGACATTCGCGAGAAATAGATTTCGGACAATAGCGAACTCCACAAAATTCAATCTCCCCAAATTCCAAGACGTATTCTATGCAATGATCCTGTCGATATTCAGATTCACGGCCTCTGCACCGCCTCACTTTTTGGCTATGGAGCGTGCGTCTACCTGCGAACAATTGACACATATCAACAAGTTCACATATATTTGTTTTTCGCAAAGACCAGAGTTTCGTCCTTGAAACCGACAAGTATACCCAGATGAGAGCTTTGCGGTGCATTATTCCTGGCAGAACTATGTGATACAGTTCTCAAGGCTTTAGATTCCTCAACTGTCAAGGTCATACTGTGGTAAGATTTGTTCATTACTTTAAGTTGGCTAAAAACTAGTTGCAACCGTTTTAAAACCTGTTAAAACCTGAAATAGAATTGCAGCCATTCAAGAAATTACTTCCCGTGCAAGTTGAAGGCATGTCCCAACACAAACAAACCCGGCAGATCTTCTGTCAAGACGTGGTTCCCAAAAAGCCTTGGAGAACTCGCAACTTTGGTGGCACGGCCCTCCGTGGCTAAACAAAAATGAATCATCTAGGCCCGATTACAATTTTTCACAAAAGGAACTTTCTGAACTAAGACCAGAAATTCAATGTTTCACTTCTGCTAATCTCGAAGTTTCTGTCATCGACAAATTTTCCGATTTGATACGACTAAAAAGTGTCGTAACTTATTGCTTACGCTTTCGGCAAAACTGCTCAGAACTTAACACAGGACTTTTCTATGGTCCCCTGTCAACTAAGGAACTGCATGAATCCTTAAAAGCCTTAATCAAAACCGCCCACAGAATTTCATTTGCTGAAGGACTTAAGCTCTTTACTCAACGAAAACCTATTAAATCCTCTTCTATATTAATTTGCCTCAATCCTTTTATAGATTCAGTTGGTATACTTCGCGTTGGAGGTAGGCTAGAAAATTCTTCGCTCCCATTTGAGAAGAAACATCCCAATTTCATTTGCGATAAGCATCCGTTGTCAAGACTCATTGTCGCCCATGAACATATAAGATTGCTTCACGCTGGTACACAATTAGTACTGTCTTCTCTAAAAGATCAATTCTGGATCACTTCTACCAGAAACTTGGCAAAGAAGGCCATCAACCGTTGCATGACGTGCTTTCGTTTTGCACCCAAATTGATCAAACTCATCACAGGAGATCTTCTCGCATCCCATATTGAGCAATTCTTACTTTTCCAAGTAGTCGGTGTTGACTATGCCGGTCCCTTGTCAATTAAATATAGTAAAGGCAGAGGAGCCATGTCATCAAAAGCATATCTTAGCCTATACATTGGTTTCATCACGAAGGCAGTGCACCTTGAACAAGTCGCTGACTTAACCACAGAAACCTTTCTAATGTCGTTTCGTCGTTTTGCTGCTCGTCGTGGCAAACCCGCACATGTTTACTCTGATAATGAAACAAACTTTATCGGAGCCAAAGCAGAATTAAATAAATTAGGCCTTTTGCTTAAAGAACAAGGACCTAACATTGCCGAGTTGTCATCAAATGAGGGTACGCAGTGGCACTTTATCCCACCATATAGACCTCATTGCGGTGGACTTTGGGAATCAGGTGTGTGATCTTGCAAATATCCTATCAAACGTGTGTTGAAGGATGCAATTTTAACGTATGAACAATTTTGTACTTTGCTCGTTCAAGTAGAGGCCACCCTTAGCTCCCTTCCATTATGTCCTCTCACTTCTAATCCGGACAACCTACAACCATTAACCCCAGCTCACTTTCTTATCGGTTGAAAATTAACGGATCTGCCTAATTCTAACCTAACCTTGATTTATGATACAAGAATAACGACGTTCCAAAGAATCCAACAGCTTCACTAGCATATATGGTCTCGTTGGAGCAATGAATATGTTGAAAATCTGCAGCAGCGCCATAAATGGAAAGCTCAGTAGTCAAACCTCTTGTTAGGAGAAATGGTTCTCCAAAAAGAAGACCGCCTTCCTCCACAACGGTGGAAATTGGTTCGCATCGTCCAGGTTCATCAAGGAACGGATGATATCAATAGAGGCGCTTCGGTCCATATCAGTAATGGAACCCTACGACGATGATTCTCCAAGTTATGCCCATTACCCATGGAACAATAGTGTGCAAGGGCGCGAGTTGCTTGTGCTTACCTATTTCAAAATTATCTTTGTTTAGTTTTTATGTTTATCGAGACGTATTAAAAGACTACACTACGCTATGCCATTTCAACACCATGGGGCATGTTAAGGCAAATAAAGACTTATTTTCAATTTTATATATTTATTTATATGACTTGTCATTCATATTATTAAGCTAACCAATTTATGTTACATTTCAATATTTTCCCTGGTTTTCACGCCCACTAATTTTTAAAATGCAATGTAACATTGGCATTGAAACTGTCAAAGCTCCCCGCTTACAATTGATTCCTGATTCTTATGTTGTTGTCAATGCATCGTATGCATTACACGCGTATAAAATGTTTACTTTCTTAAATGTGATACATGTATTTGTTACGACTATTAGTTCATAATTTCATTCAACTTATTTGTGTTATTATATACTGGTCCTTTGAAAAGAATAAAGCTATACATGTTAATTTAAATTATACATGAGGTTTTTGTTCCAACGAAACTAAACAAAGTTAATCTTCGTTTTAGAATAAATCAGCATCGAAGGTCGGTTTTCTATTCCGAATGCATTAACAGATATAACAACTTTGTTATATTTAGTTATGAAACGTATACATATTTTACTCATATTGAAACTTCAATTACCATAATGAAAAACTGCCTGTTAAATTTAAATAAAATTTTTAACATGGAAAATAATTAAACTATGGTGCAGCGTGCGTAAACGATAATTATTTATACATTAGTATACTAAAAAGTTTTATAAAATTTTTGGAGGACCACTTGGCAAAAATCTTCGATCATGTATAATCAATTCCAAATTAATTTAGGACAACCATACAACTACTGCAATTTTTATTTCAATTAAAAATTTAGTATCAGATCAAGATAAATAAGCTAAATTTTATAAATTCACGTAAAATACTATTGAAAATTGTTATGGTTTGTTAATTAATTGTAAATTTTAGGTTTTAACTAATTCAATAGAAAAATTATAATTTTTAAAGTTTATAATTGGTTTTCTTTTGAGCGGTTGAAGTGAGACCTCAAATTATTGGTTTAGCATTCCTATTTTGACCTCCTCAATAAGCTTCTAAATACTTTATTTTCCTGCCAAAATATCCTTATTAATAAATATTGATTACTATTACTTGGTCAACTAAATATTTTATTTTCAGACAATATATTATTAATAATGACCATCCATTTTTAAATTCAAGTTTCCATTGAATTTCTACAGTTTTAAAATTTAAAGAAGCTAGAAATACGCAATAGCGATCCTTAAATAAATGTTTAAAAAATTACATAGTCAAATTAAACAACAACGTCACCGCTTTCTCAAAGTGAAGCATAAATTAGCTGTGGTGATAATTGATTTAAGTGTTATGTAATTTGTTTTCATTCTATTCAATTTATTGATCCCTTAAACTACAATATTTAAACGCATCTTCCGTAGTTAATTACGTCTTAGATCGATTACAACAGTAAGTAATAAACAACATCGCATGCTCTATGCTTTTTAATAGCTGCACGTGCTATATTCTTATTTCTTGTTTATTACAGAAATAAATTTATTACACTTTAGTAAAGCAATTATACCTGCTTCATATGCATAAATATAACATATATATCACTTGAACATTAAATATAGAGTTCTCAATTGTGCGATAAAGCCACATATTTCTTCCGAAGTAACTACAATCATAAGCAATTCCAAATTCTACACAAATAAAACGTTACGTATTTCGAAGGAAACTGTAAATTAAGCACATAATTAAAGCCGATGTGCATTTACCACATTATGTACATTTAGCAAACATTGTTTGTCTTTAGTAGTTATTTCGTCAGAAACCTAACAATCTTAAGTTTATTTATTATATTATATTTGTGTTCACTTTTGTGTGCTAAAATTAAAACTAAGAACCATTATAAACAATTAATTTCCTTAATATGCTGATTTTATTATTAGTAAAGGTAAAAACTGCACGAACTGCTTCCACGTTGAATCCACTTTTTAAAATACAACATCCAAATGCTACTTGAAGAAGTGTAGGTCCTACGTGTACCTTCATGCTATATAAAGGTGGGTCCGCATTTAATGAACGAATCTGAACAAGCGTGGATAAACATATTCGAACACAAAGACCATTTTCGAACCTAATTGCGTACAAACTCATACGAAAAAATAGAAACTAACATCCTCGCACAAATTAATCGGTGTTTATCTGCATTTCATCTAGTTGCTTTAGTACATTCCTATATATTTACCCCATAAAAAGTGTTGATTGCTCAGTATATTATAAATGAAATTGGATTGCTAACTACATGGCTGTTTAAAATGTCACGGAAGGAGCTTTGTATTTCAATTCATGTGATCACTATTGCAAATTCAGAAATGCAGGTAAGACATTCTTGGGAAGGTTAAGTTTATTAATTTGGTTTATCAAATGTGGTTTAAGAAATAATTTTAAAATCATAATAAAATGATAAAATTATAGTAGATATGATGATTTTATGTATTAGTTATTATATGGATGGATAAAACTAAAGTTTTGCTATCATAAATAAACACCTACTAAACTGCCGACAATGGCAAAAATATACGTTGTATACTGTTCTTTCAATGGTTGTACACATTTAACAAACGAACATGAACGATTATAAACAAACATTCATAAACGAACATGAACAAATTAATGTGGACATCTAAATCAGCGCGAACCAACACATGCATACGACATCAAACCCCAACGAAAGCGATACATTTCTTTTCGGTACATCAAATAAAAAAAGCGCACGTTCTTGTTTTTAATTGTGTGAACGACTAAACTCCCACTATATTAAAATTATTTTTGTATTACTTGTTGTTGTATTAAGTTTAACTAAAGTTATTTATCGTTGTATGTTTGATTGCCTATGCTACAACTGCCTCTGCATACCTTGTAATGATCAAATTGCCTACCTACCCTGGATATGTTGCAACCTACCTTACACTTTGCTATAAGACGAATGTCATTATCTCATATCAATCTCAATATCAATAATAAAAAGAAATAAAAATTTAAATCAATAACACAAATAAAAACGTAAACAAATTATCAACTTTCAATCTCTGAACGAAAAATAATAAATTTAAACCATGCTATAATTAAAAATCACATTCATAAACCAACAACCTTTTATATAAATTCTAATCAATAAAAATTAACTCTCTAAAATGAATATCACATGAGATTATGTTTGTTAGGTTCTTTAGTTAATCAGTCAATTTTATAATAGGCTATGAAAGTAATCTTTCTTAAACATTTTTAAAACTAAATGTGAAAATCAAACAAAACAATTCAACTATTTTACCATTGCTTTAAAATTAAAATTAACTTAATCTAATAATCAAAGGAATTTAGTTCATAACTTCAATTTGTTTTAAAAAGGTTTTAATTTAAATTGTTAAATAATCGTTTACTGTTGTAACGTAGTCCGTCACTTTTACAATTACAGTTCACTAACCTTTAATGTAGTCTTGTGAATTTACACCCTACACTTCGGGTACTTCTATGTTCCCACGTACTTGTTTGAGTTATAAAAGACCCTTCCACTCGTACAGATACAGTGGTGGTATGATCTTCGGTCTTGATGAAATAAAAGCTAAAATATTGTAATGAAACCTGTTAATTATTTTACAATGACTATTTATATTCACTAAAATTACATTTATTTATATACACTTAATTTATTTAAATATTTATTCCCACAATCAACTAACAGGAAACATTGATATTTCTATTTATGTATATTCATATTTATATCAGTATAACACTACAAGAGTCTAACAACCACACTAAGGGAATTCAATTTACTGTTTATATAGAAAAGATAAATGCTAGAATGTGATGGATTAATCTAGAATAAGAAATTAGTCAAAACAATAAATTCCAATGCTATGACTCATTGCTGACTTAATTGAATTGACAGGTATCAATTACCGCAGTGAGTCACTTAGGATTACATCATCTATTTTATTCTAAAGGATGCTAGAAATTTCTAGAAACTTCCATTACATTTTTATTGTTTCTAATATACGTACAATATAACTTAAGATTGTTTATAACTCTGTGTTAACAATCGTAAATACTTCTTGTGACGTTTCTAGCTGCTTCGGTCGTCATTTTCACCGATGACGTTTCCTCCTATTATTTATTGGTGTCTCAGGAAGAAAATTATTTATATTTGTCGTAGATAGTTTCTAGCCGGGAGGGCCTAGTTCAGTCGTACCTAGCTAAAATGGTTACTAAATAATAAGTCTGTAAAACCTTCATAAGTTATATATATATTATAAACAAAACAAATAAATGTATAGAATGAATATAAAAACTTCAGAAATAAAAATACAGATAGGATATATACAGTAATTAACTAAATATTCTCGAATACTAAATTAATGTCGACGGTAACAAACAAACTCAAAACATGCTCTGAAATACTACAATTAATATGTACACAATGAATCAATCATGCAACGGTAATTAATTATTTGCAGGCACAAGCAATGACGGCTATGATCAGTAATCGTAGTGATTGTTTCATTCAGGCTAGCATTAACTTTTAATAGCGGACGGTTGACAACATTAAATTCTCGT
>JAHWXV010606155.1:0-15996 GCA_024586415.1 Phrixothrix hirtus | reverse complement strand
TATATATATATATATATATATATATATATATATATATATATATATATATATTTATATATATATATATTAGTTTTAATCATTAAATAAAAACCTAATAATTTAGTAAAAGTTTTTAATTGCATATAATTCCTTTCTAATATAACTACAATGATAGTTCTAAACAGAAACTACCAACACCTTTAGCTAAGACAAAAATACGTTATTTTAAGTTGGAAAAGGATTTATACTGACGACAATTAATTCACATATTCTTATCATACTGTTACAATAACCGCAGCTAACATCGTTTACAGATACATATCATCTTCACAGTGCAGTCCAAAATTATTAAAATTCTGCACCATTCCCTTAGTCATATTAAAAATACACGAAAAAGTGAAAAGTATAGTAATTTAGTACTTAAAGCAATTAAAGTCTTCACCAGCTAGCTTATTCGCAAATATCACATGCAGATACGGGAATTCGCAAACCAAGAGATAATGAGAAATGTTAAAAACCCACCTTGACTTGAAGAAATATAAACGAAACCGTATTTGTCATCTCGACACATTTTTAAATTGTTAAATTGTCCTGCTCTTTAAATTTCTATATAATCATATTTGCTTTGTCTAACTCAGGTTCTGTTCCATTTGTTTATAAAAAGGAATTGTTTTTATGGTTTTAGATTGTAATTTAACCTACTAGTTGTATAAGTAAAGACATTCTACTTGATACACTTGATAGAATTATGTAAAAATTGCTCGTTCAAGTACAAAACACATTTATAAGAATGGTCATTGCGCAAGCTTAGTTGTAGGTTTTTTAATTTATGGAGTTTAATAAAAATTTAGGTTTGGTTCAGTTTTGGTGTATCATCATATTCACCACAAAATATTTCCTTTATAAGTCTGGTGTAGTGGTTAGCATATCTTCGCTATTCGCCTAAGAGAGAGGTTGGTGAATTTTTCAGCTAATAGATAGTTGATGGGAAAAATTAAATTTGATACATAATCACTTGGGGTTAAATACAGTTGATGATACTTATTATCTGATTCAGTTCCTTTGTATAGTTGAATATAAAATAGTTACTATTTCTTCTAAGAAATTTTTAAATCACCGGTAACTTTATCTTGTTTTTTACTACTTCCTGAGTATTTAAAATCCTTTTTGAATACTTGTGTCTTTGTTATTAACAACTCGCTTTAAGACAATTTCAGGGAACCCAAATTCTATATAAACGCTATTACGGGATGGCAGCGCAACTGCTCCCAAAAATTCTTCATCTCTTGGTCTATTGTGAATAAATACAAGTTTTTGGTACTTATTAATGTTAAAAAATAACAAATTGTACCTTCAAAAGATGTAAAAAGATAATTATATTTGTAGCTACATAGCACTAACTAATTATGAATACCTGAAATTAGGATTTATTTCTTCAACTACAGAAGATACACACTTAACTTTAATAAGAGGATCTACCCCTACCAAACCCAATATACAATTTCGTACTTTATTGAATATAATATGTATATGATTGTGGCTAGCGTCTGGACTAGCAGCACGAAAACCGTGACATATATCAACAAATAAACAACTAGGTTTAACGTTCAATACTATATTGTACATAAATTTATTGATAGCATGATTTTCAGAGGCTTTTCTATAATCAAGCGCTTTATTAGAAATACTTGAAGAGTACAATATTTATTTTATAAGATGCTTATAGTCGCTTCTTCATAATTCTGCCAAAAATTAGTGAGCCTGTAGTGAGCTTGTTGTTAAATTGCATAATAGTTAACTTGGTAAACTTATATCTCTCTTCTATGGATACCTGCAATTATAATATGTTAAGAAACTTTCGCTGAAGAATGTATACCTAAAGACTTTGTAAGTTACGATCGCACCTATCTGCCAATTCATCAACTTCTACTTTAACATCTTTTGCAGTCGGCCAATAATTTTTGTCAGCAATTGCACATGGATTCATTTGTTTTAGAGATTTTTAAGGAACAACTTTGTTTTTATGTACAAAAATATAGTTTTTAGTTATTTTACCAGGTCTTGCACATGTAGAAAATGGGATGATATAGTTAGACTACATTAGTATAGCAAAACTGTAAAAGAAGCACATGATCAAAAATATGCGACAAAGTAATCAGTAATTACAGAATATTTATCTGAGAACATTTTTATTTCTTCAATATATCACCTTAGTTGTTATAAAATAAAATAAGACTGTGCTAAATTTTTTTTCAAGGTATATAGTGCCACGAAACCCCATTACTGTAACGTAATCCAGCAAGAGACCATCGAGTTTGAAAAGTGCTCTAGATATCAGATTCAATCCTTTTCCTGGATTAAACCGTTAGACTATGTTCATATAATTTTCAGATTAATTATTAGACTCACTAGCTAATAGTTCACCCATCCTTTCGTAGTATTGAATCTATAGCACTCAATATTACATGACAGATATCTGTCTCCTGTCCTATATAGGAATAATTACGGCAATTACAGTGGTTGCCAAAAACGTGACATGAGGTGTTTATAAGATCTAGCTGTAATTCCATTACAATGCCATTTATGCTACTATAAGAAGTTGCACCTCTAGCTCCAGACAATATCTCAATAGTTTTTAGATTATTTAATTTTCTGGTATCGAGTGGAAAGTTAGAATAAGCTAAAATCTTTTCAAGAGGGTTCCCGTAATTTTTTAGAGCATGATTTGTACATCTAACCTTTTGAGGTTCAAGACCACACTATACAAATTTTGATATCTTCGTAAATAAACTAGAATCGCCATTGACTACACATTGTTCATATCGTAGTTTGTACATTTTTTCACTCTATGCAAAACCTTCTACTAGAATATCTGCTTCCATTGCCGTTAAACTTCTGTTCCGTGCAGTTACACGTACAGTAAATATCGTTGCACGAAGTGAACAATATTTATTTTGTATTTCTAAAGGTAGTATTTTTTTTGTTTAACTCCCAATAATAAATCCATAAAAAAACAAAATTAACTTGGTAAGATTCTACAAAAATTAAACAATTATAAAACACAGAACCCCTGATTTGGCATCAAATTAGTTGCATAGCTTCGTTTATTTAAGCCTCCATCCACCATTACAGTCATCCAAGGCACATTATCTGCATCTACATGATTTTGTCAATTGCATTTCAACGTTCCTCCATTCCGGCCTTCTCCATATTTAACGAAAGTTCTATAATTTCAGAATACGTTTTTTATGTAATAGTTTACTAAGGGGCATTCTACTTTAGTTAACCGTTTTGAATACAAACATTTTTATTATATTGTATCGATTGCTGGTGCAATAGAATTATGATGTTTTCATATCTACAATTACAGATATTACTTTGCCAATTAAAGCTAAATCATCGAAATCAAATATTACCAATGGGACTAAACCTTTAAGTACAATTTTATTTAGAATAGTATAGTATTATATATATGTTCATCTTGCTTAGATTAGATTCAATTTTTTAAAATTTAGATTGGGCGATAGAATATCATTTAGGGAAACCCGCTCTTCAGAATACCCATAGGTATCTCCGCACGCTAATGTACCTCAAACACTCTATTCGTTTACAGTTGGCTTTTGTTGAGTGGTTGTTGTTTGTTTTTAATTAAGAACCATAGGAAACCTGCTTCCAAAATTAGGAACACTGAAAATGCCATCCTGATGCTCCCGTACCAAATCCAATTTGCCGAGGGTGCATATTATTGAACATTCGTATTGAAAATCCAATTCAAAAGATATCCTAAGTCAGCAATTCGTTTTCTTTCAATGGGGAATTTGTTTATTACTCGTTCAATGCCTCTTTCAATAACCAATTCTTCGTTCGTATCAATAAAATCCATAGTAATAGTGTAGATTTAATCTACACGGATATCAAGCATAGTTCTACATCGTGGTTTCCGCCTGACTAGTTTACTATAGCGATTTCAACTAAAACTTAGAAGCTTGTCTCTCAACGTGAAGATTAATTTTAACTAACAGCGTATTGTTGCCGACGAACATCCGGGATTGTTTCATTTCCAAGGATATTGCGATTTAGTTACATACGTTAATATCTCCTTATATGTATATACGTGAGATGTTCTGAAACCTTATAGGCGTAATCATTGATCCAAAATAAGAAAAATAATTCATTTAGACATATGTCCATGACGCCTTCGTTTACGAGTTATAAGCAAAAATAAAATCTGATGTCTAAAGATTTTATTGCTAAGATTTATTGATAGATTATTTGCACTAAACCCTTAATAGAATATTGCTTTCACAGCAAAATTACACTGTATCGTGCACCTGAAATTTAACCCATAGAACTTTTACTGCCTGCCTGTAATTTATTTGTTTTAATTTAAAAGACATTATGCCCATTGCAATTTAGTTACACCTTAACATAACTTAGGTTTGCTAATGATTTATTTAACATTCTTTATGATAGCACCCGGTTTATATTTATATTGCATTTCATTAGGTTAGATTAATGATGTAAAAGATATGAGTTAAGTTATCGTCATCATTTGTAATTAATATAAAGTTAACTTGTTTGTTCACTTATAGTTAAACGAACAACTGATAACCTAGTGTTTGATATTTGTAAACAAAACGTTTGACGTTCAAGAACGAGTCAGATGATCTGAATTATTTTTGTTTGTTCGTCGGAAGTCGATTATGGCTGTCGCATTTTAGCAGTTATTAGTTATCAACTAAGTGGAAATTGCAAAGTAATAATAAGCATTTTTACGCTTCACATTAATTAAATACTTATTTTTGAATAAAGTTTCGAATCCTCTGTCTGTTTAGCTATTATTAGATGAACACATAATTAATTTTTATTGTTTTGTATGGCAACTTATTATTTAAAGATATCCCTGATAATTATCGATGTACCCTTATATAGATAATTTTCCAATTTAACCATTTTGTTGTATTATTTATGTTTATTTTCAAAAGTACAAAGGCAAAGTGTACATAAAGTCGATTTGCGCGTTCTTTGAGAATCATATAAATACGAGGAAAGAATCCAAATTTTAAATAGTCCTTTCTGATCCTTCGAGTTGAGAAGATTTAGAATAAGACTTTTGAGAATTTCTCTTAAAGTAAACCCGTTATAATATCCGTCCGAAGCGTGATATTTAATTTATGCATTAAATTAACTATTACAAAAACCATTTAGTATTCGTTATTCCAGAAGGCGGTAATGGAGAACATATATTAAAATTAGGATCCCAGTTAATAGAATTAATTTATTAAAGGCGTAAATTAAATCAATTAATTAACTCGTTAACTAAGAAATGTATTACGTGTAATGAACAAGATACAATCGTTTACGTCAAACAGTTGATTCAACACGAATTTATTGACATACTTTTTGCATTCAATTATAACATTTAAATTTAAATTTAGTTATTAGCGTATTGCTTACCTTAATTAAGTACCTCTACGACGTTTGAAAAGACGTCGGGCTTAAAGAAAACCTGCCGACTGAAGGCTAACTCCATTGTCTTTACAGTCTGTTCTCCTTTCGATATTCTCTTGGAGGCGTCGAAGTCACAAAATGCATCAAATAATCCTTAAAGATGTTAATCACTAAATAATTTGCACCGTCGATTTTAATGTCAATAAATACAACGGTGAAACAAAGCCGGACGGTTAACGCATGTTTACGTGCGGATTCAGTCATTTTGATAAACAAATCAATACGCCCAAGTTAGCGATTATAAACCATGAACGCATGTGTATGACCTCTGTAGTGATTTAAAATTAATAAGTAAGGTACACTTTTGTTTTGGTAAGGGTGGAAGACAAGCTAAAATCATTTTCAAAATAGACGTTCTACAAAATAGCTTCAATTTGTAAAGTCTTTATTTAAAACGTTAGTAATTGTAAATATGATCAAAATAAAATATGTATATAATTTATAGGGTGTATATAAAATATAGACACAGTTGGTTAAGAAATAAATAACTTTTAAAACTGATTTGCATTAGTTATTATAAAATTAACATATAAAGTTTCTGCGAGGTAATAAATAAATTTTCATACATATAAGAGTTGTAGTACTAAGCTAATTACATAATAAAGTGTTTAATCAGGATACTTTGGCCAGAATAAATATTTAAAATCAAACAGAATAACTTTCATAATTAAAATTCACGTTTGAAAGGTTTTATAGTTCAAACTAAGCTACAATTTTACAGTAAAGTAAAACATACAACTCAGGACATCGATATAGTACACTAACCTCCTAAATCTAAACCCATCCACTTGAATAACCATTTCTGTAAATATCCCATATCCCATTTTACTTAATTGATATGTTAGTTTTAGATACAACTAACATTCATTGAGTTCATACATCCGATATATTCTGGAGTCCTCAACCAGAAGCTCGTGAACGTTTCACGTTACATTTTGTGCATAAACCCTACCACCTGGCACAAACGCGGTAACTCTCTTCGTCTGATAGATACTCGAGGAAATGTACCTAGGCTTAGTATGGTCAAGAGTAGGGTTGCACGCACCGAAGACCTAGCGTTATAACACAGTTCCCTGTTTAATTCCGCTTGTAAACTTGTGTTTGTCTTGTTTTACTGGATCTAGCTTTCCAAATTACTTAATAAAACAATTGATAAGAAAACTGCTTGAGTGATATGTATTAGTACTTATTTGCTGTCAATTTAATCATTTCAAATCGTTCAACGCTACACAAGTGCTGAGATGACCAACATACATTTTATATATGGTCGCGCAAATGAAAATACCAGTGAAGCACGACGTCTGTACATCGAACCATTTCCTCAAAGACCGATTTCTGATAAAAAAACATTTTCATCTATTCATAGTTGCTTGCGAGAAACAGGTAAATTTCCGATAATGGTGCACAAAGAACAGTACGCGATCCAAATTTCGAGGAGGAGAATTTACACAGATTTGAAGAAAATCTAGAAAGTAGCACTAAGAATGTAGCGTTACAAATACAAATGTCTCACAAGACAGTGTAGAAAGTTCTTCGAGAGCAACTGCTATTTCTATACCATGTACAGAGCTTACAGGCACTTTTAGAAGGCGACTTTCAACCAAGAATAGCTTTTTGTAATTGGTTTCTAGAGCAATGTGTTAATCCTGATTTTCCATTTAAAATTCTTTACACTGACGAAGCAAAATTTACGAAAAACGCTGTTATGTACTGCCATATCAATCATAAATGGTCAATAGAAAATGTGGTTCAATCTAGGTATCAGCAACAAATTTCTTGTAGTGTTTGGGCAGGTATAATAGGCGATCATTTGGTTGGTCTTTTCTTTTTGCCACAAACATTTAACGGACAAAGCTACATGCGATTTCTGAAGGACAACTTGCTAGAACTCTTAGGGGGTGTTCCATTGGAAGTTCATCTTCACTCCTGGTTTATGCATGATGGTGCTCCGCCACATTTTAGTCGGATAACAAGAGAATTTCTCAATGCCGGGTACACAAATCATTGGATTGGTAGCGCTGGGCCGATTAATTGGCCTGTCCAATATCCATACTGCAATCCGCTAGACTTCTTCATTTGGGTTTACCTTAAAACATTGATTTATGATACTACTCCAATTCCTAACATACAAGCCCTTCGAGAACGCATTGAAGAAGGCTTTCAAGCAATCCGTTATACTCCAGGAATTTTTGGTCCTGTGCGAGAATCGATGGCAAGACGCTTTGAAACGTGCATCGCAGTTGAAGGTAGACATTTCCGACAGTTACCTTAATGTTTATTGTTATTATTAATTCTTTTTAATATAGATCAAATAAATTCGTATTTCTAAATGTTAAATTGCTTATATCTCATAAACTAAGGGGTTGCGGACATACGCTTACATGAATTACTGTTTCTAACTTTGGATCAAAGAATACGTATGCAAAGTTTGCGGACTGGTCACGTACATACCCTGAAGACTTTGCAAAAAAGAAAGAACAGCTGTAATGACAAACTCTTATAAACTGAATTTCAGAAAACAGCGTATAAAATTCTAATTTAAGATATAACAAAAATACATAAGGTATTCTATCAACACCCTTATAGGAAAAGCTTTAGTTGGCGTTTTGGTACCTCCCACATACGTCATCATGATTAAAAATAGAAGTAATACAAAGATGTTTAACAAAAATCTAAATACTGAGTTTTTCAAACGACCAAATCGATGGGATAATAATCTTGGATATTTTTAAGATATCATAGTAAATAGACACACAACGGACGATTTAAACTCTTTAACGTTTGTTACCCTTAAAAGGTTTTCCATTCAATAAAATAGCAATATTCTGTTTACAAGATACATTAGTGGAATGCTACTCGAAAGTGTAGCACCCTGTATGTAGTTGCAATGTTATATAAATATCAATTTACAGAACATCTTGACAACTGCGTTTATAAAAGAGATTTCATGTATTTCGTTGACTTATATTTCAGGTCAAAAGAAATACATTCCTTCAAACATCAGTTTACTTACATTTTAAATTTATTTATCTACGTGAAAACTTGTATTCCATAACAAAACTTGATGACTACTTGTTTGTTCAGAGGGTGGGTAGTGTAAATACTAAATTTTTATTTATACGATGCATTGACGCAATTAGTAATCGTTAATTTTATTAGGTTTATTCGTTCCTAACTTCTCTATTGCAAATAAATGTGTAACAATCATGGTTATATAAAAAATATTTAAAAGTGGAACAGCGACTTACGTAATTTCTCTTTACGCATAAGGTTTCGCTTAATCGCCTTCTGTTTGTTTATTACCTTTGTTACTCTGCATGCAGTTTTAATGAATCCTTTGCGTTTACTACTATTGAGCTTATATGTATACTAGATGGATAAGAGTAATATTAAGAACACTATTAATGTGTTCTTCATAAATTGACTGTATAAAAGCTAGCCGAAAAATATGTTGAAGTAGATGCAAGCATTTCTTGTCATTGGCCATAATGCGCTATTATATAAAGCACTAATGTTTGTGGCAGCCCACGTTACACAACTGACAATCTTGTCAGAAAATACATGGATTAAAATTAAAACATTTACATTTTAAATCAGTAAGGCATGTGTAATAATTATTGTTTAGAAGGCATTAAATAAAATTTGTTTGAAGACCGACGTATCAGAATTTTTGCAGTAGCAGATAAAATACATTACACTAATAAGAAACAATTTCTACGAGTTGTTTTTTGAAAAAATATTTTAATTTCTAAGGTATGGTGGTTAACTGTTTCACAGTTAAATACAGGCTGCGTAATTCTAGCATGTCTTACAGCTATGCAAAGTAGCGCTTATAAACGAAGTACAATCGGTGAAATAAGTTTTCGAAATGCATTTAACATCAGCTACTTTCGCTTTCTTTTAGAACACCGTTACAATACAAAATAATACATTTGGTTAACAAAAAGTATATTCGGGTTGGAGAAATTTCTGAAAGTATAATTTGTTTTTGTTTACGTGAATGTCAAGTTTCTTTAGTTTATGGCGAAAGTTTGCTTACGAAAATGTTAAAAAGTTCAAATTTAAATACATGCATAGGTATTATAACATTAAGACATTAAGGCTTAAATAAAAATAAAAATCTATACAATGCTGTATCTATAACTATTTCAAGTATCTAATTTTTACCTGCAATAATTGCGAAATATAAGTATTGTGTATGAAATTTAGTTTTATTTGTATGCTATCTATTATTTGTCTACAGAAATACCATAACTAAAACGTAATTTAAAAGAACACCTTTATATTTTCTGCTATAAATATATTAGAATGAGTACTACATACAAACCCACAGTAGATAATACCGAAGAAAACTAAATTTGGCAAGGCGTAATTTTTAAGGAATGTACGCAAGTACAAAGCTAGAATGACACATATAAAATGAGCTCTTGATTAAAATGACTCATTTGTCATTGTGCACCTAAAAGTTATCATTATTGCTAGAATAGGCGGCCTGTAAAAGATATTAAGGTTATGTTAAATATAGACAGTAAACTCTACAATAACTGTTAACTGTTCCATTCTTAATTGGCACGTTAATAGGGAGAGGTTTTACAATTATTTACGCTTAATGACTAAAGAATCGCTTCTGATTCTAACAACTTATGCTTTATATGTTATATAGCATATTACAGAATACAAATATCACCATGGTTCGCTATTCTTTGTGCATCGATGTCCATATACTGCTGTTCCTTGTGTCACTAGAGCATTCATTCAAAGTCATTTTTAATGCAAAAGTTGAGCACTATTAGCGATTTCTTGTAATTATACTCAACACTCCTGCAAACAGAATTTCAGGAAATTGGAAGATGCTACAGTGGAGCAGTCGAGTGAATAAAAAGAATGAGCAACAACGGGATTGTCATAAGCAATTTCTATTCAATGGATGTCGTGAAGGGTTCAATATAAATTTTAGGTAGCAAACTAATGAATTTTTACAACTCTCTAAATAATTCTCGTTTTCGCTGTCTGCCTTTCAGTCGGGTGCCATAAACACAACAAAAAGAAGCCATGTTTTCTGCCAAAATGTAGCTCACCATACACCGTACAAAATAAGTAAATAGATTCTTCAACACTTATTTTTATTTATATACCGTGTGTTTCAAATGTTACGCCACAGTGAACACCCGTCAAAGCAATGATACTACAACTAAAGAAGATTTCCATGTTAGTGGAGCATAATTTAAACTTGGTCACCCATCAAGTAACAGACCCAACGATAACACTTAGTCGCTCAATGATATAATTTTTATGTAAAAATATAGGAACATCTAATAGTGTATTTCGATATATGGATATATTTTGGATTTATGCGTGTAGTATAATTAGGAGTTTCTATAAGGGGATTACATTGGATCACTAGGCGCATTAGAAGTAAACACACATTTAATGGTTAGTTTTAACAAAGCCATATATTGCAGAAAAATTAAATTGTGGAATTTCTATTCTGGCAACGAAACAAAATATATTAAATGAGAAAAAAATATGAAAGTTTTAAGTAATTTTAATGCAATAAAATATTGTTGTTTAATTAATTCTAACAGATTTATGTGTTAACTCTAATATACTTCCTTTTTCGTAAATTGAAAGTTGTTTTCAACTTATAATTTAGAAATGTGGTTCTCAAACACATTATACGATTCTAAAATACTGTGCGAGAATATTTTCGCTTCAGATACGGCTCAAAAACAAATGATGACATTTAATTCTGCTACAAAATAGTTAATAAGATAGTATTATATATACTAGGTATTCTAATAAATGGCGAAATAAAACTTCAAGCCATATCAACCATCAAATTTGTGTTGCGTTTAGCTAAGACTACTTGCTCTCAACTTGGCACGCATGAAGAACTTCGTAAGTAATAAAATTGAAGTATTTGGAAACCATAACTATGGGTGTAACGAATTCCGTGGGGATATAACTCTGTGGACGGCGATAGACCTGCATTTTATGAACACGGGCGTATTACTGAATGTGTTAAATAATAAATTCAAAGATAATTTGATCTTATACGAATTATTGCTGATATGTTTCACATTTATTAATGCATAAAGTAGGAAAACGCTTATATCATTTTAACGAGTGTAATAAATTCTAATATTGTATTTATTTCAGTTTTTATATAAGTAAAATAGGTAGAAAACGTCTGTAGCATTTATACAACATAAGGCGACGGCGATAAGGCATTCAAAATTGAATCGGACGAAAAGAGAATGTGATTAGGTGCTGTTGTTGAACAATTATAAATATTTTAAGTAGACAATGACAAAACGTTTTTACTTTTTCTAAATTTATGTTTAATTATTACTAAGTATATATAATTGTGACTTTGAAGCTAATTATAAATTTCACAAATGGAACTTTTTTCAAAGTAGTTTTTGACTATTGTTTTGTCGCTAATACAGAATGACATTAAGTCTCAATATAGTGTCAAATTAATTTATTAAATCATATATCATTACAGAATACTGTTTTTCGAAAAATTGAAAATTCTGCATTCTAACTCCATTATCTTCAGCTAAAAGATCCAGCACCCCCTCAAACAACTTAGGAAGAGCAAAAAACAACCACATGAACATGGAGTAACGCCACTATTAAATACTATTGTTTTATAAAATAATTTCCTAACACCTTTCTTTATTTAACAAAAGTAAGTTTTTTCCAGTAACTCTAGGAATAAAGTATATTTAGCAAACTTCATTCTAAAACTGCATTAAATTGTAAAGATGACAGCTTTATTACATAGTCGTGATACAGTAAATGTACTTAATCTAAACTATGTATATCTTTTTTCACAAACTACATTCTACCAAGCTTTACTTTTTTATTCCTATTCATATAGGGGGTCCCATCGGCCATCAATCAATCATATAAACATATATAAGCAACTACTTACACATCACAGTATTGGTCTTTTGGAAATTATTAGAACTTGCTGCAGCACATCGAGTGTAATTAAGAATACCTAAAGCTTTCCTAAGTTGTATGACTATTCTCTTTCACAAAAAATCGCAAAAAAGTTAATCTGTAATATAGTAATTAAAACTCACGTCTATTGTGTTTACATACACATATGGGTTGTATGTATTTGTTCTATATAGTTTGAGCTGATATACCTTAAAATAAAAAGAAATATACGTGACCAATCAAGTTTACATACATTTAAAGCTGTTGTAGATTTTTTCACATTCAAAATGATCGAGATTATAGGAATTTAGGTAATAATAACGTGACTTCTTTAAAAATAGTTATATCGATTTAGCTAAAGAAATTTTAATTTAACCTTGAAAATTATGATTTGAAATATACTTTTCAAAATGTTCTTAAAGTAATTAACCTGGGAGTTCAATAAATAGACTATCTGAAAATTTACACACAGTACAATGGTGGCACAAATTCTATCATTTAAAAATTGCACATGAAACTGCTAATAATTATAAATATTTAAAATAATATATATCCAACATACATTCTCTAACAAAAGCGTCGCTTACTCTTTTAACTGTATGATCAAATTTAATGCTTTAAAAATGAGATCTCATCTGAAAATCTTTAGAAACAATATTTTTAATTTTACATATACCTAAAGATATTAGATGTCAATTAAAGCGTTTAATTTAGTACTACTTAGATTTTGAGATTAGTAACACTGCAACTGCAGGACAATTGATATAGTTGTGACAGGGAGGGTGTATCTATAAGTTATATTTTGTTCATGCATTATTTGTGTGTTAATGTGAATTTGTAAAACAACAATTTAGGTAAGGGAAAAATGGCAAGGAATTCTTTACAATTAGGCCTTTTGTAGGTTACGAAGTATTAATTCAAAATAGAGCTCATCTAAGTTGTTTTACCACTTCGTATCATCATGTTACTGTACACACAACAACGGAAATGTCCTTTTGCTGTATATATAATCCTCTCGGGGGCCTTTGTGAGAATGGACACTGCCGCGAAAAACGTCCTAGGGGGTTGTACATCTATAAATATGTGTTACGATTCTCTTCTCTATTATAATTATCGGAAAATGTCCATATAGTGTTATCAGAGACTTTATGGTTTCAAAGATCGTAATAAAGCGGAAGTGTCCTGGGCTATTACGCTCATAAATACCTATGATGTAGAAATAATTTAAAGGGGTGTTTAATTGGCAGAATAGGCTTCAGGTAAGGGATTAAGGAAGACTCTGATTGTTTTATGTTTGTTGCTGGCTTTTATGGTCCATTTTTTATCACAATTTGTTGATAAACTATAATTTCTAAGAACTAAGTTGTAGTGAAAGTTTATATTGACATCTATTTTAAGTTAGTAAACTAATTATACTTTTCTATATATTTAAACTACTCTAGCGACTTATTTATGTTATTGCTCAATAGATAGCTATATCGATTTAACTTAAATAATTTATATTTTATTAGATTTCTACTTTCTAGTAATGTTCAATTGTACCTTTACCACTAGATGGCCATACCTGTTGAGTTTTTGTATTTATTTATATTTGTTGACCTGTGTTGAAAGTACAATGGACTTAAATTTCCAATTATATGTTATTATGATCTATTTTTGACTGAATTCTTTATTGATGCTAAAATATTTAATTAAAGCCGTTTTAAGGGATTCTTTTACGTGTTACACATTTTAATATATATAATAATTTATAATTTAAACTTCATTAATTAAAATTAGTAATTAAATCATGTTTTTCCGATCTTGTGCAATATTAATCGTATGTATCGATACACTTGGATACAGAAAATATGAATTATCGATCTGACGATTAATAAAGATCTAGGGAAAACGTGACAATGTAACCCTTGTGGAACCGAAATTAACCTAATTCTGTATTTTTGTATAATTAAATTCTCTTTAGTGAATTAAATAAATCGATCGGAAGAAATTTCAGTGCCTTGTGGAGATAATAGAGTAGGGCAGCTTATCTGCCTGTAACAATTAAAAGCCACGATACCTTTTTACATACTTTTATTTGTTATTATGTCACTTCAAACTTCTATATTGTTGTTAACTGTAAACACTATTAATGTATAATAGGTAAACGACATTTAGTTCCTAAAATATAAAAGTGTTTCTTCTGACAGGTAATTAATACTTTTGAATGGTATTGAAAATAACATTCCGTAAGAAATACAAATACCTAAACGCACGATAGCATTTTCAAATTACAAGGGATATATACGTTTTCCGCAGATTCTAAGAAAACAAAATTTGCGACAAATCTTCTTTTGAAAGTCAACTCCTCAATTATAATTCATTATCATGAATAAATATGTAAGCACATGTAGATGGTAAAATCTATAAGTATTAAAGATACCTGGCAGTATAGCCGACAAATTCCACCATTTTTATTAAATTCGCCATTTCATTTTTTTTATTCTGACGCACCCTGTATATTTATTATGATACATCCTGTATATTTATTTCAATACATTTTGTACATTTATATTAACGCGTCCTATACATTAATTTGGACGACCACTGTATATTTCGTAGCCCTAGAGTTTGGCCTTGAATGTTTCCTTGAGGTGTAACTGTTTCTTCAAGGATAAGAAGTGGAGGAGGGGATATTCCAGAACCAGGTAACTCCGTCTACTAATGTACCTATTTACTTCTTTAAATGTAGTGTTTCAACCACAACAAAAATTTTGTGTTGAGCTAGCTTACACAACACTTCGCAAGGCTTGGTATGTTAATGGTGTTCCAGTTTATTGATACTATAGATGACCACTGTACATTAAAAGTTGACAAATACGTATGAATAGGTTCTCTATAATGCGAAATATAAATAACACTCAATATTAGTAACAAACACACAATTAATATAGTTGAATGCAGAAGCGGATACTAAACGAAGTCATAGTTCTTGTTTAGTGATTCTATAAACGTTTAAATTGTGTTCTTTTCCCCATCTTGTAGCATTTAAATTTTTCCAGAATTACTTGGTATCTTGGCATTATTACTAGGCGGGTTCATATTCTTTTAAATTTATTTATCAACCCCTATAGAGAAATTTGGTGCCCGAGACTACAGCCTCAATACTAACGAGGCAGATCTTGTCGCATTCCCTCCTTATTAAAAATTGATCTTGAAGTACAGGTCTAAAATGCTGCTTTTCACAAATAAGGTAAAATGTTGTGAAACCGATCCAAGAATGTTTGCGTTAAATGCGGACAATGTCTGATATTTTTCTTACAGTTAACGCATATTATTGCTACAATTCTTACTGATTTTTCACCGACAGGCATTTCATCAGTAACTGAAAGAAATTTTTGGCGGTCAGATGTTCAACAACATATAATGTGGCTAATACGGTATAATTCCGATTTTAGTAATGACACCGTGTTTATCCCTCATGTGACTGACAAAAAAAACACCTTATATTGACGCGATAGGTACCCGGGTACCTACATTGAAAGCACTTGGTATATTTATTTATTTTTACGTACG
>JAHWXV010606142.1:0-16238 GCA_024586415.1 Phrixothrix hirtus | reverse complement strand
AAGGTGAATATTTTGAAAAACAATAAAACAGTTTGTTCCAAAAAATTTGTTTTCTTTCCTAGTTTTTGTAACTACTTAAAAGGCAACCCTCGTAGCAATAATTAGCCACATACAGTTTTCAAAATTTGATAGTGTCTTTTTTGTAATAGAGTAGATGTTCTTTTCCATTCCGGGAGATAACTGAGTTGGATGGCTATAGATTACATATAACAAAAGATTTGTCTATGAAATGCTCTACTGGTGTAGTTTTTTTTAATTCACTCAGAACACACTTTTGGCACATGGTTCAATATTGCACCTACCTTTACAATTGTACTGACTTATTACAGAAATAACTTTCTGAGAGGAATTTAATTCCTGAATTCAACATTCAATTTACCATTTAATACATTTTTGTTTCAATAATCGGTCATTCTTTTCTATTACCACACACATATGTTATAAAGAAGGCATACAAAGGTTTTGTATTAAGTTCAAAGTATTTAAAAAATATTGAAATATTTAAAAAAAACTTTTTATTATTTAAAAAAAATTTTTTATTATTTTTCTGACAATGTACAAGTCCTCAAGACTCGCCCCTCTTAATGATGTGCACGTTAATCTGTAACAATCTGCATAATACAGCATAAAATTTCGGCAAGCGAATTTCCCGGATCGCCGGAAATGCCTTTAAAGTTAATTTTTTAAATGTAACTCCCTGTGTTTTTATCTATTTGTAATCTACATATTAATGAACATTCAAATGCTTACTTTTTAAGACTGTCACATCTCGCTTGATTTCTGCGAAAATTAATTTTCGTTTTAAATTTTTATTATAATTAAAAGGGGTAAATGATCTCATTTCCTACAAAACCCGCAACTAAAATTTGATATTTACTATATATAATTTATTTACAAATAACGTCAATTCAACTTTTGCTTATTGCATAGTTTGGAGGCGACTAGAAGTTTATGGAATAACAATTAAATAAGTTTTCAGTTTCTATTGTGGTGAAACAAAGACAGCCTAATTTGTTTGTGTATATATGAGATAGAGAACGTTTGGTTTAAGTTAAACCAGCACTGTATATTGTATCTATCCTTTTACTAATTGTAAGATATTTATTCAATATATTTGGCTCATTACTTTTAATTGCTTCTCAAGCTGGCATTGATATTGTTCTGTAACTTTATAAGATACAGAGAGGGCAATAATAACACAATCAAGGAAAATCATGAATTTATGATGGCATGTTTGAATTATTAGACTTAGCTGTTAATCTATCAGCTTGACGACAATTTGAAAGTAATTTGAGCAACTCTACTGAGCTGTTAATCTAATAGCGTTTCCAATTCTAACGGTTCAAAGGGTATTTTTCGGTTCACAGGTTCGAAAGGAAACCGATTTATATTTTAGCAGCCGGGACCACTCGTCGTAGTGGGAAGGTTGAGAACAGTGAGGTAAAGGTCACTGGTACTCCAAAGGACTTATTGGTTACCCTAAAGTTGAAAAGCTTGAGTAGTAAATAATGTGACTAACGAATGTGGTCTCAACTTCTTGTATGAAATGAACTTTTTACTTAAATTCATTTACGTTGAATTAATACAAGTAACTTCGGCTCTAATAATAAGATAGATAAAACCTTCAAAACATAATATATTTGTACTAAATAAAATAATAACTCAAACGAACTGTTTTCGGAAATTTCTACATATTTACAAATAATAATCAAAATTAAAACATTCAATATGTAAAGGTATTCTCTAAATTATTATTGACTTGACAGACGCGCGGTGTCTCTTGTGCTACTTACCGAATATGCTCACCGCCCGGGGATCGTTCTGCTTTTCTGTCACTTTAAGTTACTGCAGTTCAGTCTTCCTCCAGGCGCGAAGGGGACCGCATCGCACGCAGGCGAATTCCCTCGCGTAAGGAAACAGGAGGTCCGGGCAATGATATCTTTTTCCGCTCGCGACTAATGCCACTCGGTTGATGAAGATATCACAAGCAACCGACCCCAAACAGGCTTTTGCTACTTATCAACGCAAAGATATTTGACGGCGACGCAATCACATATTACAGCAGCGTCTTAGTCCCGCTACAGAATCAAATCCAAACGCATCCAGTCTCGAATATAAAATTGCAGGAAGGCGAACGGTACAAAGGGGTTTCATCCTTTCGGATAACTGAACTAGCTTCATCGCTTATTTCTGCGACTACGGTTTTAATATGAGAATCTAAACAATTCGGCGCAAACGGTTTACGTACTTTTGTAGTTAGCAAAGCGTTGTTCTTTAATTTCACGAAATATAGCTAGACCTTGAAAGTAAAGCTAAATGCAATATATTCGCGGACAGAGAATCGTTCGGTGTAAATTCGAGTAAAGATCTACAAGAGCTTCCCTTTGGCTTGAAAGCGTTGCGGTTTTATTACATAATTATCAGGCCTCGTTCTTTATTTTGCGAACGCTATTACTAATTGTATATTCAGTATTTCATTGACTGATAAGCGCACAATCTCATGTGTTCTGATATCAATTTATTTATAACGTAATATTGCGCAATTTCAATTAATCCTTTCCTATTAATTAAAAGTGGTTTTGAGATTGTTTTAAATGTGATATATTTTAAGAAGCAATCTCTGTTAATTATTAATTAGTTTGTGCGATTTCTCGCTGTTTTCAATCAGGATTATTATTGCGCAATATTTTGTCATCTTTATATCCTAATTATTTGTTCTTTATCTTCAGGTTAATTAACAATATTTGAACTTGAATCAATTTAAGATAATTCACGTCCAGTTACATTCTTACTGTCTTTTATAATGTCTAATCTTTACAATCTTCCGGAATTTTAGCGTAAACACAAATGCACGCGTGATTTGTTGCAAATCAATTCACGCGTCACTTTTACACGTTAACAGTTTGCACGGGAAATGTTACACAATTTATATGCACTGCACGGGTATGGTGCATATTAGATGCTTTCTGTTTATAAAAAATAGTATACAAACTAGGAAAACTGCAAAATCTTATACTTTTTTTGTAAAAGAATATCGGCTGATGTCACTGCATTGATATAGTACAGAAAATCGGAAATGCTATTTGTAATGTCACTGAATTCGTTTTTAATGTACAATAGTATTGAAATACAAAATCAAAGGAATGTTATAATAAATGGCTGACATTTTGTCCTACACTGCTATTCACTATTTTCATTTTTAAACCCATTTATGAAATACTATTCTATTAAAAATATTTTTCGTTCAACCGTAAACATTTTAATCTCAAACTTCAAAATTGCCGTTAATCTGACAGAACAAAAAGCATTCTAACGATCTCATACATTCCTTCAAAAATCCGTGGTTCCCGTTATTGGCTAACCTTTAACATATTGAGAAGTTTCTGTTTAATGATTAATTAATTTAGTTCAATTAAACGCGAACTGGTCGTAGTTTTTAGTAACAAACACATTTTTATGGGATTTTCTTATGATCTTAGCTAACAACGACCCTTTTTTTCAGAACAATAGCTTTATAGTTCTGTTATTTTTACTTGAAAGCCTGAATATAAATTCATTATCAATTTTATTTATTTTGTAGGTACCTACCAGAACAACAATTCGATTCCAATAATTATACCAAAGCCTCAAATTAATACATGTATCGTGAAAACAAAATACAGATTTATATACACAACTTTAATCTTACATTTGTAGAAAACTACGTCAGATTTCAGTCGACTAAAATTTAAACAAACAGGGTTTAATGATTAGTCAGGCCTTGGTTATAAATTTGAATTTAAACTAAAAATTAAAGTACTTATGTGTTAGGAGTTTAAATTGCCTGTTAATTTGATGTTATCTGTTGTAATAAATTTTCACTTACTTTATTCGTGGTTACTATTTTGAGGTTAATAATATAATTAATTTGGTTGTTTATTGCAGTTTGCAGTTTCTGCTTTCATATGCCTTAAGCTTCCTCCACACCGGACTTCAGTGTTTGTTTCTAGCATTGTGTGGACCTGGAGCTATTGTAAAGTTTCAGAACCCGTTGGCTCATCATATCACGTTGGAATTTGGTTTTCCCTGCATAGGGCCACTCTTAAGATTCGCGTTTAGCGGCTGGGTTATTTTCTCGGTCTGTATTTAATTACTTTTTCGTTGGTAATCGTTTTATTTGACATTGTGCTGTACAGAATATCACGTTAGATTTTTTATTTATATGTTATACGTACGTCCTTCATGTACTCAAATTTCTGATTTACATTGCGAAAATAACTTTGATGTTTCCGCTGGCGGCAACGTTGTATATATATTCTATGCTAGCACTTCACGAAAAAGGTGTTGGATTTTGGTGTTCTATGCTTTTTAATTATATGTTGATTCCCTTTCATGGTTCTTCTGGCGAATCAGGTGTCTGTATTTCAAATTCATCTTGGTTACTTTTCAGCATGTTCGCGAGCACTTAACACTATATAATTTTCCATACAATGCCTTGGGTTTACGGGTAGTTTATTTTACAATTGCTCTTTCAAGCTTTTATTTTTATGATTTTAAAACCCTTCTTAAATACTCCTTTATCGGCACAAATTCGTCATAACATATCCGAACTTTCGTTTATTTTACCAACTTTGAAATTTTTATTCTTGTTTTGTAGATGTAACTTTTACACTTGCTTAAAATTTATTATTTCCCAAGCAATTCTGGTTAAGGTTTAAAATACTGTTATATATTATTTAAGCTACATAAACTGTAGAAGAATGAATTAAGTGTAAAGTTATTTAATTTTACTAATGTTGAATTTTACGTGATTTTGGTGAATCCACAAGGAATTCAACACCTTTGATCATATTTTTATTGTTCTCTCGGTATAATAAACAAGTACGTTGAATTTTATGAATAAGAAAATACAATTCACGCATTCGCTCAACAATTACTGCAATGGCAAATACTTATACCCGGAAATTATCTTTTAATGAAGCAAGCGTAATTTTAGGTATAATAAAAATGTTAAAAATTTACATTTAAAAAACATTTTAGGTTTAAATTGTAGAGTAAAAGAGCACCCCATTTTTAAACTAGAGCATTAGAATTTACTTGTAGGAAATCTGAACAACTCTTAACGATTCTATTCAACCAATATTCCCGCAATTAAGCGCTACTTCAATATATTATTTAATTTGTCACGTAATCTTGAAACTTCTAAACTAAGTATAATTCAGCGAAAGGCAGCAAATAACAAGAATCCTGAAGGTTTAACAGATGGATTATAACAACTGCCTTTTATAAGAAGATTAACTACTTTGATACATATTAAATTTAGCTATTCACTGTTTCCTATAAAATAGCAGTTCAATTCAGAAATAAAGTCCTTAATATTTATAGTATCTATCTTATCTTATGATATAATTTCTGTGAAAGAAGAAGTTCATTGGAACTATTTATTTAATGTTCACTCGTAAATTATAGAATGAAGCAGTTTCTGAGTGGGATCTTTGTATGAACAAGAATCCCAAAATTCAATTTTCTCTAATAGACAGAAAACAATAAAGCGACCTGTTTTCTGCATTCACGTTAATATGTAGCTGTCAATCCTAATCTTAATTGACGATGCACATATCAATTCTGATTATTTTCTATAGCTGAAAACGTACAAACTTTTCTGTTTTTATAAGGAATAGAGAATAGTTATACCTCATGAAAAAGCGACATTTGTTCTTTATTACAATTACATCATACCTATTTTACTTAATTTAGAACGTCAAAAAATAGCACTTCATTATATGTTTATATTAAGTATTTATCTACTTTACTTTAAGGTGAAAAACTACTTTTATCAAAAGGGCAACTGTTACTTCGATGAACTCGTTCGTTTTTATAACACATCGTAAATAGTTCATCAATAGATACGTCAATAAGGAGGGTGATGTTTTTCCACGGTGTTAGGGAACATATTTGTTGTCGCTAAGAAAATATTGTCTTGTACTAAAGAGATTTACGCATCGAACTCAATAATGACCTGGAAATGATACGCCCTATTGTACAGATGCGTGCAAGATGTTAAACAGAGCTGCAATTGAGACATTAGTGCCCTTCCTTGTCTATCTCATAAGGTCTTGTGGTGATCTTATTAAGATCTTATGTTCATTAATTGTATATACCAATTGGCAGATGCACCAAAATTTAATTTATCAAAGTTAAATCATAACTATAAAAATTATTCTAATGTTGAAAATGAGTTACCAATAACCACGCTTCATATGTATATACATAAATTGGCAAGATATTATTTAATAGATAATAGATAAGTTACAATTTTTGATGACTAAACTGCCTTGCTTTTAAAAATTAGTTTGAGCTGTGTGATTTACTCTTTTAAACTAAACTACAGAGATAATAAGAACTCATTTCTCGTTTTTCGTGTACATTTTATAGCAAAAATCTCTTGAATTAAGTATCGCCAAAAGATTTCTCAAAAAAGCGCCATAAAATTTAAATGCTTTACAAGAGTTTTCACTTCATTCGACAAAAACTTTAAAACATTGCCTTGCGTTGCCGATCTCTTTGCATGAACAGATATCTTCTTTACCAGCTTTTATTCAATGTTCCATATGATGTATATTGCCATTCAAGTTTTGAAGTTGATGGTGGTGGGGAAGACTGAGCAAAGAAACAGAAATTAAAACTCTTCAGAAATGAGGCATAAGTTTACGAGTCTACAGATTCTACAAGTCTAAGCAGGGCAACACGGTTTAACGCCCGCACTGTGTCCATGTCCTTTCATAATTTAAGAAATAATCTGCAGATATACTCTTATGTTAGCCGTACCACTAATCGACACTGAATTAGTACTTGACATCACTCTCTTTACAAATATTTTTAAGCATGTCATTAGTGTGAAGTAGATATACACTTACTTAGCATTATGATTTTGCTACCTTATACTACATTCCTATGACTTCAAGAATGTAATATAAAATACTGAAACAGGTAGTAAATATTGTTATGACTCATGGTAAATGCATCTTAACGAAGTGTACGGTGTCTTACGAAAACTTTAAGTAAGTAAATGCGTTCAAGTTGTTTTACTCTTTTAAGTTTTCATTTGCACTTACACTATAGGTATGAATTTAAAAATGAATACGTAGGTAATATGTTTGTTAAACTTTATTAATGTTTTAGTACTCGGCAAAAGTTCTCAACCATTGAACAACATCATTTTCACGTGCGTCAACTTGCCTTCCCCCTCTACCATGAAATGCGCAAACGATTCAGGGTAACTCAATCATTAGTACTTCGTTTTTGCTTCCAAAAAATACTAATAATTTCGTTTATACTCATTCGGTTAACGTGTAACGAGTCCTAGCTTGGAGTGCCTGACAATGTATAATGCTTCGAGTAACGTCAAAGAAGGAGAGCGGGTTCAGGACCTTTGGATATGAAGTTACAATTTATCAGTTTACACTAAAATACAAAATTATGTACACCCGGTTTATAGACAGAACGTTTTCAGTACTCTTCTAAGTTATGGATATTATTTTACAACGCACATTGTTTTGGTAAACCTCTCTGTATATGCAGGTATTTGAAATTATTAATTGTAATTGTTTTATCAAATACCTTCACAGGTAGAAGTGCACTTTTGTAATTGTTAAACACAAGCTTATTTTATTTATAATATACCCATTTTAATTTCAATATTTATAAATCAAAACCTTTACTTGTTCACAATGTACTTGTATATATTCTCTATGAAATTATATTTAATGCCCTCTTAAATTCGCATGTATACTTAATTCAGATCTGGTAACTTAGTGAACACCTTTTAAGAATTTTTAAATGTTTGTCACTCAAAAATAGATGTCGTTACTTTAAGAATTGATAGCTATTGATTCGTAAATGACGTACGCCGGTAATGTTTTCTATCGATTTAACAAAATCGACGGTGAAACATGCGAATTCCTGTTTAGAAACAACTTCTTAATTTATCTAATGTTCGCGGGTGCTGTTAATTGTTACAAGTGTTATCAGTTTATTTACAAAAATTACAGTGTCTTTTTGGGTTATATTTGTGCAACGAGGCGTCTTAGTTGCTTATGTTGTATGTGACAGAGACCAAGAAATAAATTCCCTATCGCGCAATTTGCAGGTGAGGAGACGGGATGTCAGTTACACATCCTCATGGAACAAAAAACTGTTTATTTCTAACTAAGCGGGCATGTAAAATCAAATTACTATTCCTTACTACAAAGTTCGAGGATTAGTACGGTTTCAACTTAACCAAATTGAAGACAAATAATTCTTGCATTCGATTTTAATTAAGACAATTAAAGCATTATACTTTCTGATTGTTTTTAAAATCAATAAAGCGGAAATTCTATGTATTATACACTTTGTCTTAATCATATAAAGAAAGAATGCATACGTTCAGTTCAGAATCTCGGAACGGTAAGTTGTAATTTACAAGCGGCTGACTACGTCATAAACTACGGATTTAATTAATATGATTCTATTCAAATGAGGTTTGATGGAATTCTCAGGTGAGTAACTATCCGCAAGATGAACGAATAAAATCTAATTTAACAGCGTACAACCATTCTCAGACTGATTGACGTTTTTTCGTTAAAAATATCGAAAAATTAAATATTTCAAAACAAATAATTATTACACATGATTAATATATACATTAATATATACAGTAGGTTAAAAAATAAAGAGTAAATCAAAACTAATTGAAATTAAATGCAGCAGTTCTAAACAAGTTACTTAAATTATAGGATTAATGAGGTTTTTGAAAGTTATTTGTAAAATTTCTTGGCATTTAAACCAAATTAATTAAAACAAAACAGGAAGGATTAATTTTACGACTTTTAAAACTCATTAGAAACGTATTATACAACTTAATAATTCTGGAGGTCAAATTGACGCCTACCGCTCTCCGAAAAAATACTTCTGGTTTCGTTTGTGTTATTATGTTAGCAAGTTATAGTGCTTAATAATTCGGAGAGATGTCATCGCTAGCCTCCTCCACTAAAGTACAAATAAATTAAAGTGATGTAATCGTTTATGCTTCTAAATATTAACCTGCATATTTGTTTATGCTTATTGGGTTAGCGAGTTATAGCATTTAAAAATTTGGGAAATCAACTTAATACAAGCTCCTGAATTAAAGCACAAATAAACTAAAGTAACTTTTATTATATTTACATCACACGTTAGCGGTGTGCATAAAAATACCTTCAAAACACTCCGTGCTTTAATGGTTACTAGGTAATGGCATCAATTAATATAACCAATTTATTTGGGACGTTCTTCTTTTCTACCGACAATAACATGTCCCTCTGGAAAAAAAAAGATGTTATTCTTCCAAAATATGCAGTTCCTCAATTTTTTGTTTCACAAAAATTCTTTTGACAATACAACGCTGTTTTCTCGCCTATCTTCAATTTACAATTTTTGAGGAGCGATAGCAGATACTTTCGTGTACATTTCATTGTCCCATAAATATCGGTTTTCTGTTTTATTATCAGATCGGCTAATTGTGGGGATGTATAAAAATTGTCAACAGTAAGACACTAACCCTTCCCCAATAAGGGTTTTAGTAGGGTTAGTACAACCTGCGACGGTATTGCGAGTTGGGAATATTCGGGGTACAAATGTGTACCCTTTCCGGTATAAATGATGAATTGCCATACATATCCACTCTCGAATTCGCACATCAAATTCAATTTTATACTACATCTCGGACGTTTGAGGGGAATATATTGTACCCAACCTAATCGACCCTTATATAGCAGTGGGCTTTCTTTTACAGTTATATCCCTCGCAAGTAAATAGAATGTGGAAAATTTTTAGAGATATATTGATAAATCGGCTAAATTTTACCCAGTTTACGGTTGGGGTGTATATTTGAATCATAATCATCATTGCTGGTGAAGTTTAAAAATTGTTTGATAACAATGAATCTCTTATAAGGCATAGCACTATTGAAAAATGGAGTTGCGATTGCTTCTCTTTTACTCCAATACATTTGCAGTCCTGTTATTTTTTTACAACGCCCTCTAGAATAACTAAAGCTAGAAACATATACATTTCATCGAGAGTAACTTCCTTCCACCACATAGCCAGGCTGGGTTTTTACTAATACACTGCAAAGTGTATTTATTTGTCTCACTAATAATTATGTTCATCAATTGATCATCAAAATATTTCCGAAATAAAGATTCTATTTCCATATGGTCTACATCGAAATTGATCCCAGGCGCGCCTATAGTGAAAACAATATTTATGTATTATTGGAAATAAATAAATGGGAACGCGGAGCTGCATCACAGATGTCTCCCTTTAGCTCTATTTCACACCACTCCCGAGCATTTACTAACTCATTATCACTGCCCGACTCGTCATCAGTATTTTACAATATTGTCGTATCACTACCAGATGCATCGGTATTGTTTTCAATATCATATTCTGGATCACTTGACGAAAAATCACTCTCCATTATAAACAAACAATGCAACTGATGCCGAATCCAACCATAGCTTTAGTATTAGTGACGTAATTGCTCGGTGAACATCAGCTAATGATGATTGTCCTTAATGTGATTTCACGGCTTTATTAAATTCATAATGCATAAAAAAAGGACCAATTACGACGAAATAGTAATTTACCATAACGATATTTGTACAATGAACGAGATAACTCGGCACATTAGAAACTTACACATTTGAGGGGGTCGAGATATCTCGGCTTATAACGTTAAGAGATTAAGACACACTTTAAGCTGACCTTATTCATATTCAGATAATCACGTATTGCCCTTGATATGGCACGTTCCGAAAGGTTTATTCCCGCTTCATAATCAATAATCAAGGAACACCTTAGTTTTAGAGCCTATTGTGTCAGAACTGAGCACTTTGACGAGGTAAACGTTGCTTGGTTCTTCTTCGACGATCCCGTGTCCGAATGTATCTCAATTAGTCATATTTTCACAGTATAATAGGATAATGAATCTTTATGGAAACTGATATCCAATTATTTTTTAATGAAGAACGTAATTACGGTTGGATACTTGAATTTCAACATCTTCATTACCGACAGTGCTTAAATTGTTTATGTGAGGCTATACTTAACAAAAGCATCTAAAGCGGTTCAATTTGAAAAGTAAGCTTTAAGGAATGAAAGTTAATACGCTCATAATATCTTTAGATGTCTTGAGTCAAGTATATCTTACACGTATCTCGTATAGTAAAAACGCTTGTTAAGATTTTTTTCTTCAATGCCAATAATTATTTAAATTCCTAATTGACATAGGAATTGGAAAAGCTTTTGTTATCAGTTGCCTAAACTAAACTCATTTGTAGAACAAATAAACCCTTCCTCTGGTTAGGGATCGTCCTACAATAGTGGAATTCGCTCATGTCATTTACTCCAGATGAAAATAAAATGTTTCTGTTAACAAACACATTTAAGCTAGTTCACCTTAAAAGTAATCATAAAAAATCTCATACGAGTGTTAGTATGCTCTTAATTATAAAATTCATAAATGGTAATTAACTACGAATGTATATTTATAATTTAGCAAATGAACAACAAGTAAATTTATCAACACTCCAAATAGTTTTATAGTAATGCTTTCAATTATATGCATAATTAAACTTTCGCTAACTATTCTGCGTAAACCAAAATTCGTCGCCAAGTTTACGTCCAGACCCGCCTTCATCGTATCTGGCATGGGTTAAATAGAGTTCCTAATGGAAGGAAGAAAAATAAGAAAAGGCAAATTTTCTTAAAACGAAGGAAAACAGATCTGCCATAAACCAAATACACCTACACTTTTTGAAGAAAGGCAGTAGATATTCTTACCGCTATCCTTCGCTAAATAAAAATCTCAGTAAATTCAGAAACCCGAAGCAAGGAAGTCGAAATCGCACTGCTTTGAATCTCCAAAAACGCAACAAACTCTGACAGAATGCCAAAACATCACTGCAGAGGATACACGTCTCTCTAAAAGACTTGCTCTCTAAATCGCACAAAACACTAGAAAAAACTACGAATTGTAAAACATTATTTCATCAAGAAAGGAAAGAAGCGAGTAATCACATATTCAAATACATACACTCGTGTATGAAAAACAACAGGTTCCTCAAAAGAAGCCAAGGAAAATATCTTCTTGCCAACTCTCCAACTCTCAGGATGAAAACAAGAAAACTGTTACTAAACCCTACGCAAACGCTCTTTGCTTATAAGGAAAGAAAGAAATCCTAAGTAAAATTAACTCGGAAAAAGAAATACACTCTAAAGCGTACCAAAACAATAGTGGCTCAAAAATAAGAGCACTAAGGAAATCATTCTCCCAAAATCGTGAAAGAACCAAATACCTTCCTGCTTCAGGAAGAAAATAAAACTCGGGACGCGTCCGAAACCCGGGACAAGGCATCACGAGTGATAAAATATATATATATACCTCTCTCCAGAAGTATAAAAACTGCAACAGGCCCTGCATCAACCATCCAAAATAGGTATGGAACCTAGCTGAGCAGAGTCCAAAATGTAAAGTGCAAGAGCAAAAATGGTGCTTCTATAATTTGCAAAAAAATGTTACGCACTTCTTAAAAACACAATCTCCCCTAGAATAACAAATTTGCAAAATTCAACGCCAAGTGCGACAAACCAAACTTGCAATCCTTTTAGCATGGAAAATATTTTGCTAAAGAACAAACTGAAAGACTAACTTCCTTAAAAAAGAAGTGTTAAAAGAGCCAATAAAATTCCATAAAAGTATGCTAAACTTCCTTAAAAGAAAAGCAAATCGCCAAAATGAGTCCATCTACCCCTTTTTGAAGAAAAGTAGTGGATTGTAACAGCTCCAACCATCGCGGGTGGGAAACTCCCTAAAACAAAGAAGAAAAGAATAGATTTAGGCTACTTCTAAATCACCAGGAAATAAAATTGCCTAAAATGTATTTATATATAAAGATGCCATTATTAATATTTATATGAACAACCAAATTAATTACTAAATCAAAACCTTTTAACCAAATTGGTTTACCCTAGAATATTTGAATCTAGTATTTACTTAATAACCGGTGCCAATTTTCGGAAACGGTCCTGTATTAATATTACGATAAAACTGTATAATAAATTCTACAAAAATCACTGTAAAGAACAATCTTATTTCTAAACGTATTTATTATCCAGAACCTAAATAACATGTGCGAAACATTAACATTATTAAATTTTTCACTTTAAATCAAATAATTCGGCCACTAAGTTAAAAGGCGCAAGTGCTAAGATTTTTTCTTCAATGTCAATAATTGTTTAGGATCCTAATTGATATAGGAATTAGAAAATGTTTTGTTATCAGTTGCCCAAAGTAAACTCATTTGTAGAACAAATAAACCCTTTCTTTGGTTAAGGATGGTCCTGAAATAGTGGAATTTGCTCATGTCATTTACTCCAAATGAAAATAAAATGTTTCTGTTAACAAACAAGTTTAATCTATTTCACCTTACAAGTAATCATAAAAAATCTCATACGCGTGTTAGTGTGTTCTTAATTATAGAATTCATAAACGGTACTTAGATATGAATATATACTTATGATTTAGCAAATGAACGAGAAGTAAATTTATTAATACTCCAAATAGTTTTATTGTAATGATTTCAATTATATGCAAAATTAAACTTTCACTAACTGTTCTGCGTAAATCAAACTTAACGGGATACAGATATAAAAAAGTCACTTATCTGTTTGACCGGCAGCTTCTCATGCCTGTAATTTTTTTTCCGTTGAAAAATTACCAAAGTCGTTGCAGCATTCCTGATATGGAATCTTATGAACGTCTTCCTAAAAAGTAAGGAAGATAAATAACTTTACAAGCCATAAGAAACGTTGAGCGTCTTCTTCAAGAAAAACCCATCCAAAAAAAGGAAACTACTAAAAAGTTAAATCCAAGAATATCGCGTACCTTAGCTTCGATATTAACGATTGAAATTCCAATTAAGCTAAGATGGTCTTTCCAAAAATTATTGAACGAATTAACGTAGCATAGCAATGCGTAATATTATTCTACAAAGTAACTTTAATAAATCCATGACCTGCCATTAAATAGACATGGATAAAACTAGTGGAAATATCACACTTTCTTCCTTTTACCAAAAAATGGCGACAACCAGCATGGCTTGCGCTCGAAAATCTACGCCTTCGCGAGAAAAATTCAATGGATAACATTTAATATAAAATGAACATGACAACGCCCTCTTTATATGCAAAAATGAAGTTAAATATTTGAAAATGTAAATTTTCATGGGATCATATAGAATTAAATCCGAATTTATATTCCCTGAAAATAATATTATAGGGACGGGCTCAGAGAATTTAATAAATTTAAAAATATAATAATTAAGAATGTAAACCAGAAATAATTTCTGAATAACAATAAAAGTAACAAAACCAAAATGAAATGTACAATCATGTGCAAAAATAAAAGGTACGAAATTCAATTCGTAACACGCTCAGGATCTTCAATATGCTCAAAATTATATCTTTTTTATTTTTATTAATTTGCCCTTCAACAGATTAACTTACATATTTTTAATTAGCATGCATTTTCGGAAAATTTAATTTAAAAGAACTTTGTTATCTCCTTATTATTCGATAAAATAGCCTGAAACGGAAATACCTTACAGAATAGGGACATGTTTCGTAAATTAATCTCTTTAAAGTTTTATTATACCGTGTTTTGCTGACATGCAAAGCTTAGGTTACATTCTAGAAGTTGGATAGAACTCGTTTCAACAATTAAGCCGCTATAATCGAATAGTTTCTTATGAAATCTGTCTTCAGTGCCGTTTAACATTTGCTAGTAAATCTATGAGCACTAAGTTCTATAAATCATTTAGTTTAACAATAGCTTTTAAACAGATTTGTATAGTTGATGATAACTAAAAGGGATTTTATGTGCAAAGTTATTTATGTTTGATAGATTTATGGCTCAATTTCAGCTTAAAAACTTTTCTACTATTAATTTCAATTATATTATAGTCAGTTTTACTGAATCTATAACAATAAATTCAATCCATTAAGAAAATTTGTTATGATTTCTAAAAATCTAAGTATAATTATTTTAATTAAAGATTGAACTACTCATATCAGTTTCGAATTACAAATTAACGACAGTTCTAATAAACACAATAATAATTATTTTATGAAATTAGAAAAATGGACGATTTACATCAAGAAACTGGTATTTTGATGTAAATAACTGCAATGACATTGACATTTATAAAATGCATATAAATAGCTACCTAATACGCAAAGTTAAAAGTGGACATTAAACTTTCATTGCTTGTGATTATTTGGTCATGGTATTTAAAGTTTTGACAGCCTGTTAAAAACTATACCGTTTCAAGCATTTTGTTCAAAAGTAACCTGTAGTCATAGAAAATGCATAGTCTCGAACTCGTGTGAAATTTCATCTTCCGTACGCGTGAATCCGTCTGGCTCACCTACTAGACCGGGAGCTGGAAGAAAGTGAGTATACAATATGTGAGAACCGCATTTAATCACTGAACATTAACTGAGCATAGCTCAAACATTAATAACCCGGATCTTTCCGGTTCATTTTTTGGTCCAATATTTTTATCCCCCTCCTCTGACCTATAGATAAAATCGATGTACATGTACATGTACATTCTGTGGGGTCATTTTAATGGTTATTTTAGTTATAATTTATATTTTTTTATGATGAAAGTGATAATATGTTGTGAAATAAAGTAAAGTAAAGAATTGTTAATAAAAAAATTTTTTTGTTAATATAAAAAAACGAATTTTAATAGAAATTCATGAAAGCAAGACAAACAATTAATCATTTTTACTTTGTCAATCATTATTTATACATTTACACAGTGAAATACAAGGCGATCCTGATTTTTTGCAACTGTATGATATTGTAACAAAAATTAGAAACAGTAAATGGAAAATTCTAGAATCATCTAGAATGTTTTCTTTATAATAAAATAGATGATGTAATTGGCAAATGACTCATTGCAGTAATTTATGTCTGTCAATTCAATTAGTTCAACAGTGAGTCATAGCATTACATCATTATTTCAAGTAATATTCTTGAATGTTCTATTCCAATTGCTTCTAGAATATGTTTCCTATATAAGCAGCGAATTGAGTTCTCTTAGGGTAATTATTGTTAGAATCTTGTACTGTGCATTACTGATATAAATATAAATATACATAAATAGAAT
>JAHWXV010606015.1:0-16720 GCA_024586415.1 Phrixothrix hirtus | reverse complement strand
TTTGTATTTGGGAATGCTTACAAGGTACTTGGTTTCTCGTACACCACTGGAGAAGCCCTCCTAAAATCGCACTGTTAGACTTACAATGTGTGTGTGTATGTATGTATGTTCTTTAAGTACTTAAATCTATAATTTTTCTGTAACAAAGTTATTGTTAATCCTTATTACTAAGATTACGAAAAATTCTGAAATAATAAAAGCATCTATTTTTGACTAAAATGTTATAATAAAATAATATAACTTATACAGGCTATTAGAGCACAAATAGTTAAATAATTATTTACTAACTAACAAAAACGTACTAGAAAAAGAAGAATGGATTTAAAATCTACTTAAACTATTAATAAAGTATTGATCCTTTGAATTTAAGGTGGTCCAGAATTGAAATACTTAATTATACTAACTGTTTGTCTTTACTTTAAATTTGAAAGAGTTCATATAATAAACAACAAAATGTCTAACTGAGACTTGACTGTAATAACTTCCTCAGCGAGTGGTTGTTACGTTACCAAAAAATATTGGGGATAGAGGGTCGGATTCCTCTTAGTGAACTTGTTGGTTTGTCAAGTGGAAAAGGCCTTGATAACAGTAAAATGGCCACTTACCTGTGATTGCTTGTGATTTGTGACATTAGCAACGGGATTCAATGCCTGCCGTCGTTTCTGATTATAATGTACTTGAAGTATTTTCCAAACGTCATACGACCCCTTTGGACAATTTGAACGAGGACTACGGAACTTGACCGAAATCTTAATTGATTCGCATGGAGCGCCAATTTGCCTAATTCGTTACGATTCAGATAGTCGGTAGATGATACGGGTGGCTAGTTCGTATTGTTGAATTTGGAAGCGGCAGTGCCTATGATAACGTCACGCCTCACTAATACGTGCTTGCACTCGAGAGCTGTTCTCAACTAATTTTGTAATCCTTCACCTTGAAATTGCCGGGAAAAGGGGGGTTTGGTGGTTACCATTTATGTATAAAAACAAGCATGCATTCGTGAGAAGCTAAAGTTGTAAATTGTTTTTACACTCGTGGACCAGGGGTTTTCAAAAGTTCATTACTATAAACAAAATTCGTAATAATCTGCAAAATCCTTATTTATAAACTTTGATACCAAATGAATACTGGCATTTTACACATTTGATTATGTTATTGATTTCCTTATATATAGGGTATTTCCAAATTAAAGATAGATGTTGTAGGAATTATAAATATGGAAGACAATGTTTGACAAGGAGTTGACACTACAGTTACCAACTTAGATCCTGAGCAGTGCATCAGAAGAAGAAGGGGCCCACAAAGTCGTGACAAAGATCAAGTTTGCATATGAAAACAATCATTTTTCGGCAAAACAATTCACCTGCTCGAAAAAATGTTTTTGCAAACGGAAAATCGAGGGATTTAAATTATGAATTGTTGAAACATCCACAAAATCTGAGCTTTACCAAAAATCTAAGATTTCGCTGATTAGCGTTTTTCATTAATTTAAGATGCGACTATAATTGTAGATGAGTATTTTGCAGAACCAATGCAAAATCGCTTCAGGGGCAAAATAACGCCTGTGGAGCATTGCTAGGATATAGATCTATTGTTAAGTTACGAAATTTGCAGATCACTCACGTATTTTGGAAACACTGTGTATGAGATAATAACATAATTCTACCACTGATCGGCTTATCTGCCTTTATTGTAATAATCGCTTTCATATTAATTATAATTAACTCAAATAGATCACTATATAATTGACTCTACCTAGAATCATCTATTTTCCCTGTTCCTTTTAGAAAATTCTGATAAAAGCTGATTTATAACTATCGGGATAACCGTAAACGCGAAAGTAACATGAAAAAGAGTAGTAGCCAATTTGGAAAACTCCTTTGCTTTGATTAGATAACAATTTAAATTATCGCTCTAAAAATAAGATAAAGAAGAAGATGGTGGAATCGTCTGTTAAATTAAGCAAATTAGATAAATAACAAATTTAACGCGTGTCCATGTACTTTTCTTACACATTTTAAATTTAATTTAAAAGTATTCGCATTACCTAAAAAAATAATTTTCAATGCAATTTAAAAACAATTTTTGGACCCGAAAAGCCTGGAAACAAATATTTCCACTAAAAACTTGATATTGCAAATTCTGGTCGAAATCAATAAACGTTCAAGTAATGTTGTACTTGACGGTCTAAGATGATACTAAGTTTAGGAGGTGGAAGCCATTGTAAAAAGCCGGACACAAGTTAAGAAACTCATTTATTTTTATTACGACAGGAACTCTTATCTTAAACACTTTTATAGTGAAAACATTAATATATATTTAGCCATTAATATTGGCTGCAAAGACACTAGATTGTTACATTTATAACTAAGTTTTCTCTATTTCTTGACCATTTGCGACGCACATTTTCATAACGTAAAATTGACTTTAAATACCTTTTTAGCAGTAGATTATGAATGATTTCTTTTTTATCTTAGTAAAAACTCATCGCGATATTACCACTAAAAACGGTCGAAACTTGAAGTATATGCATGAGTTAATAATAACAAAGTGTTTTTTCTTATACCCGACCAAACAGCATTTCGTCAAGTTTTATTTTAGTTGATTGGCTACACTTGGTTACAATTCTCAGCAGCAGTAGTTAACGAAGTAAATATACATACTTTTCGGAAATTTCGCCACTTTTGTCACAAGGACAAACCGAGTTGGTTGCCTCAATATAAGCTGGCTATTGCACTCCGGCATTCGCTTTCAGGAAATCGCGACCCTTCGAGTCCAACACAAATTCAACACCTGCCGAAGTAAGGGACCTGCAGTCAACAACGAGATACCCATTTCGGGGATCTGAAGGCACCTACATGATTTCATCTCTGAGATGTATAGAATGATGGCTACTCAAAGGTAGGTTATGTTGAAGCACAATTAATAAACTTTAAAATTAAGCCTTCAACAAAGTTTAAAGATATAATTTTAAATAAATAAGCAAGAAATCTAAAAATAGCAACGATAAAAATATAATTAGCTACATAGAAATTAAGAAATTGTATATAAATTTAATAAGATATTTTCCTAGTTGAAACAAATTACCAACGCCAAAAATATTTTACGAAAATTCACAAAAGCAGTAAACGTCATGCCAACAAAAAGTTTAAAAATCTGAAAGACAAAGTTTACCGGAAGGCCTTTTTAACTTGTAAAGTTAGATTAGAGATAAAAATTTATATATCGAATGGTGAAGATCGTTATGTACACAGTGCGAACGAAAACCGCGCTAAATAACTTTAGTGGACAAAATTGAAATGCATGAGATTGACCTAAGTTTAAACTGCAATAATAAAAACCGGAAATAAACGGAAGCCTAAAAAAAGTATCGTTGTAGCAGCTTAGGTGCAATACTTAAACGGTGCGAAATTGAACTCGTTTAAAAATCGGGATTGTGTTTGGGTAAGGCTGGTACACATATTAAAATAATAACTAAAATTTCGGTTAAACAAAAGTATTGTGAACCGGAAGGAAGAGTAATTACATCTCCAAAGAACTTCTAAAATAAGTTTGATTCTAATCCCATTATCATAGCCACGAGCCTGCGATTACATAAAATGAAATAATTAAATGCGTGAGTGCGTTCATAGATAATGCGCGAGAAATAAAGAACTTAACACGTATAATTCATACATAAGTAACGTAGCTTTAATTCTAAAATCTACGGTTATGGGCAAACGGTTAAAAACCCACTTAAGTGTATTTAATCTGTTTACTATAATTCAAAAGTTTTTGTAGTAAAATAATTTACTGCTAGAATGTATATAATTCAAAGCGTTTTAATAAATTTTATTTTTGTATTGTTTGAAAATTTAATTTATCGGAACAATACAGATTAGTTAATCGGTAGCTTAATTATTATAAAATCATTTCATTTTTATTTCATACTTTAGACCTGTTCATATTTAATAAATTCCTATTATTTAGGAAGTGATTGGGCCAAGTCATTGGCCGAAATTGCAGATAAAAATTCTAATAATACAACTATTTCTAATTTTTAGAAATAAAAGGCCGTTCGTCCTGCATAAATTAATTAATTAACCATAATTAAACTGAAATTAGTAGCATTCAAATATCGAAATTTTTTTAGAGCTTAGTTTCTTCGAAGAATTGAGATTTAGAGGACCCCTGTTAGACTTGGCTGCCGGCAATCATTAAGATGTATATGGTAAATAGAAGTTATACTTGTAACGCTAATTTGTTGCTCTTTTCAGGTATTGTATCCACCAATGTGGATTATACGTGAACATAAAGTCGAGAAATTAGCCAACCATTGACTGGTACAGACACGGCTCGTGACGAGGTCTGGCAGTGCAACGCAACAATGAAAATCTCTATCTATCTGTTTCAAAACAGCACAATATTTTGGAAGGAAGTTATGTTCTGAACCGTCAGCCACCAGGTTATACAAGACGCGCAGTGCTTAAATTTGATTTCCCTAGTAAACTTAACTAAACTAGTAAGAAGCATACAATTGAATATAAAAAGACTATTAACATTTAGTAGGGAGCGTAAAACAAAGAAATACTTATGTAACGTCCTGTACATAATAATATTAAGTTAAAATAATTGCTATTAATGTAACGTATTTATTAAAAAAATGATGTATATAGAAGATATTGATTAAAATTTATGAAATCATTATAATATGTACTACAAATGTAAATGTAGGTCAAAACCCCGACTTTCCAAGTTTTATAAACCTGAATTTGAAGACTGTCATTTAAGATGACAGGATATAAACACGCTGAGCTTTTTTAAAAATTAACCATTTAGTTGATTAGTAAAAATGATATGTTATAGTAAATTAAGGTCTGAATTGAGTTCATTTTAACTTATATAAATGCTACACTTCTTCTAAATCAGTTTGTTATTTTCTTTCAAACAGCAGAATGCAGTTGGGTAATTCATCTGCCTTTTAAACCCAGTTCAATAATTTAGTTTTAAAATAACTGATTTGGGGTATGTGTGGTGATAGATCAACAAACTTATTACAAAATTCAACAGCAACCAAATTTGTGCTGAATCTGATATACAAGCAGTTTTAAATGTTATAATATACTTTGAATATACATAAAGTTTAATTAAAACACAAAAGAGCGTAATAACTAATACGCCTATAACTTCGAGTATGCACTAATCATTAAAAAACTAAAATAACTAAATAAATATAAAATTAACATAAAATAGAACTATTTATTAGAGTAGATAGGTAACGCAAATACATACGAAATATTATTGTAAATATCAGTAGTTTTAAAATACATTGTTAAGTTAGATACAAGGCAAAAGCACAAAATAAACGAACTCACGACAAACACCCTCTTTAGATACAAAGACAAATGACCGCATAAAGTTAAAAAGAATCCGAAATTGTACAAATACGTTGCACTAAGGGAATTAATGAAGAGGAAAAGTGCACCACTTGCGCTATGATTTTGATAATAATGTTCTAACGCCTGCGGAAGGCAGATGAAGCAAACTTTTATTTTAGTATATCGCTAAACAAATAAAACTGTCGATATTGGTTCAGTTAAAACTTGCAGATTTTTCTCATTTCATATTTACAGGTTCAAGTAGAACAGTCTCACGACGATTTGTCTTGGTCCTTTAGGTTTGTGGATTTGACAGTTTTCGCTGTGAAATACGCCCGATTCCATAGGACATGGTGAAACCATTATAGACGTGTTCTGGCGCTACCTTCAACAATGCGTCAACTCAGCATTAGTTTTAATACTATTTACTTGTTTCAGATACAGGTCGGCTTTTAATTGTCACCTGAAATTCGTAAATACGATACCAGCTGTTTTAGAAGTACAGCAAATAAAACGATTGGAATTACGCTTTCAACAAAACAAAATCAGAATTAAGTAGATCGACGTCTTAACTTACTTTGAGCTCGGCTTGCATGGCATGTGTTGCATAGCAGTAAAATACGGCTGTGTAATAATAATTTAAGACATATGAACAATAAGACCAAGAAAGCTATATAGCCTGAGCTATCTGAGCATGCCAGGCCGCTATTCAATTATTTTTATTTCCTCTTGCGACCTTCAGAAACACCTTTGAAATTAATTATATCATCTTGCAAACATAATTTTTTACCGTAACTAAGGTGTCAAAGTGTTTGGTACTTTTAATAAAATTAATGCTACAATAAAACGATTTTAAAGTTAGCCATGCATTGGTGACGCTAATCGCAAAATCTACGGAGTTACCATTATACATTGATTAATTCAGTTTAATACTAAGAAAATAAAAATGGTAGCCTCAATGACATGGAACATTTTAAATTTGTGGGATTAGGCAACGTACTTAATTTACTTGTACATAACCTTAAAATTTAATGGTTTCATTTTTATATAAAATCGGTATCACGCCCACACCCTACTTTAATTTTGATGAGTCTAGATTTCATTGAGGATATGATATTTAATGTTTAATTAATACTTTGCGTTATATAAAAAATATTACAATAGAAATATTTCGACAAAATCTTTATAAACTTAGGGGTTGGAGGGCAATGAAAGGAAATAAGTACCATCGGCATAGAAAATTTGGAAGAAGTAAGCCAGGAATAAAATAATTGACTTATACGACAGCGACCACCCTACACATCTGTAGTCTGTTTATACTCTACCCCCAACTATTTATAGGGCACTTGTTTCTACCCTAAATAATTAGAAGGAACCAAAACGGAAGTGACAAATGTTAACTTCAATTATTACAAGGGTTTTGACGTATCGGAACTTTTTGTTTACACAAAACTTACCCCGTATATAATGAATACAGTTCAAATAACGATTGTTGAATTTGTCGAGAGCCCTAAAAATATATGTGAACTGTCTTAAGAAATGTAAACAGTCAGATATAATCAATTAATCTGTCGCAACTACCCCAAAAACATTGAAAGTGAAGTTATCGTGTAACAAATCTAACATTTTCACTGTGTACACAGTTGAAATAGACGTAACGTTCAAAGTCAAAGAATAAAGTAATGACATAAGAGATAGATCGTTTGCAAAGTTTATTTAACATATTACTTTGACTGGCACTTTCGATAACAGACTTCCAACATGATTTTTGTGTTACGAGGGTGTATCGGTAAGTTTCAAAAGTCGCCCAACAATTAGTCATAATTTTTAAGTAGTTTTCTAATGGAATGCAACAATTAGCGTCGTCTTCTATCATCTCAACAATGACATGCAAAAACTTTATCAGAACCCTAAATTACCAAAAGGGTAATTTATCAGAATCTCGTAGATTCAGTAACTGAACCTCCGGCACATTTATGAATGAACGATTTACAACTTCAATTTGTAGCTTTTAAAATAAATTTCTTTGTTATTGATTGCAACGTACAACCTGACTCGAAAATACAAACAGACCCCATAACACATGTGGCGTGGAGATGGTATGTAACCATCAAAACGTGGTAAATGCAAATAATACAAAAATATCACAAGTAATTTGCTTTGAAATTTTAGTAATATCAAAACTATGCTAAAATGAACTAAACGTTGTTTTTAGAGGCTATTTAGTATTTCTACCGAGCAAGACTGGAGTAGTGGTTAATGGTACGGTCAAGCATTCGGGAGACGACGTTAATCTCGGGGGCCACTTGGTCTGGTTCAACTTTCAAGTGGTTTCCTGAACTCACAGAGACATCTCTGAGGTAAGTGTCGGGGTAGTATTTCCACTCATAACTATCTTTGAACATCCTTCCAAATCCATCCTTGTCTTTACTTATTCTTGCTTCTCATACTTAGCTGGAGAGGGGCCTCAGTTACACCTATTGCAACCGACCTCACTGAAATAAAAATTATATTCCATTTTTCGTTTTTTTTTTTTGAAATACTGCAGGGGCGTTTTTTCATATATTTACAAACTCAAAACAACATGTCGATTACATATTAATTAACAATTACTTAACATGTGTAATTAACACAAGAAAATATTTAAGAATAAAATTTAGAACTAAATATTTCCTTAGAATATACTCTTTTAAAAGTACTATTATATAAATTTCAAAAGTTTACGCGCATTAAAACACCAACATTCGGAACATACGTCAATTAATGATTACGGCCCTTTTAAATATTCATGTCCAGAAACCGACAAAGAACTTTTAAATGAGGGTTTTGAAAAAAACATGCGAACTTAACGTTTTTAAAATAAAAGTAAAATAAACATAGCTTTTAAAATGAAGTTACTAGATTGATGAAGATAATTTAATAAATTTTATTATCATGGAAACGCAAAAGCCTCAACAAAATCGACGTCTTATGGAACTGTCTTAGCAGTCCAGCAGAGGTTGAAACCACAAACGCTAGTGCAGTGGCGCGATATGGAAATAGTTGGTAAATAAGCATATAGAAGTCCAACACAGATTTTCCGTTTCCACACAATTAAGGCTCAACGTAAGACTACTTTGAAAGTAATGCCATTTATTTTCAATTGAACCCGCAATAAGAAAAAAATTCCTCTTCCGAGATTTCCTTTCGATAACAAATTAAATAAATTGAAGAAACCATCGACTACGCAAGGTAACATAAGTGTAGTTGAAATTAATATATGAGGGGTGCTGCATATGTTTCGGGAATCGAGTACTTCCGTCGTTGTTAGAGAATCATAGATGGCGCTATCGTAAAATTTGACATTTTCTAGGTTATGTAGCATTGACAGTTGAATAAAACATTGTTTGGTAACGTTTGAATTTAAGAATAAAATAAACAACTATCGACAAACATGGAATTAAATCTCCAGCATTTTAGTGCAATGATTTTTTATTATTTTAAGAGTAATTTAACTCAACAACAATGTATGGATCGTTTTGTTTCGGCTTTTGGTAAAGATGCACCATTCAAAACAACAATTTATCGCTGGTTTTCAGAATTCAAGTTTGGTCGCACAGACTCGGTGACGAATTTCGCGAAGGTCGTCCGCGAACTAGTGTTGTTTCAAAAAACTTTGATGCTGTGCGTGAGATGATTGTGATGGATAGACACGTGACTTACCGTGAAATAGAATCGACCTTTGGCATTGATATAAAACAAATATCAACGATTTTGTATGACAATTTAGGTGTGAGAAAATTATGTGCCCGATGGATTCCACACAACTTGACGGAGGCTTAAAAAGTGGCTCGTGTTGAATAGAGCAAGGAAATGCTGAAAAAATTTAACCGTGGTGTTTCAAATTTGATTTATAACATCATTACAGGTGACGAAACTCGGATTTATTCATATGAGCCAGAAACAAAGCAACGGTCGCGCGTTTGAGTATTTCAAGATGAATTAAATCTAACAAAAGTTGTCCGTTCACGAAGTATTTCAAAGAAAATGGTGGTAACATTTTTCAGTATTTCTGGTCACGTTGCTACCGTCGCTTTAGAGGATCGTTTCACGGTCAATGCTGGATGCTGGATTGCTATACAAGCATCTGCTTACCAGAAGTCATGAAATCAGAAAAACTAATGCAAAACGTCGGGTCATCTTGCACCATGAGAATGCATCGTCACACATAGCTATGGCTAAATCGTCTTTGTTGTCCCGAACAACTCCCATAGATCATGAGATGGGTAAAGCATGTTACGGCCGTAAGTAACATATAGAAGTTTCTGAAAGTGAGCATTACTGAGTAACGAAAATACTAATTTATTCCTAATCTTTGACGTGCCTAGAAAATCTAAAGATAATGAGCATGGCGGCTCCTAATATAAATTTCCCGATTTAAAGAGGTTAGCCCATCCGGTAATGAATTTGAGCTCGTGGTTAGAATTTGACTACCATTACTGTGCAGAACCTGAAAAGCTTGAAAAATAAAATCTTAATATAACCTTCGTCCTCTAGGGTGTTTCATGTGAAATTACGTAACGCAAATAACAATTTCCCTTCTTTTGACAAATCATGCGGTCAGTTTAATGTGTCTAATATCAGTTCAGGCCGGTAAACACTTCGAGAAAAATACTCAAGACGTTGTTGACAGTGGGCCTATAATCGTATCCTCCGTCGTTGCGATGGCGGATTTCGGCCTTAGGAAGGAATAATTTCATAGCCAATTATAAGAGCCAAATGCTGCCTAAACTGCCTTCCGGATATTTGGGTTTGGAAGGTATACAACTACCACCAAGGAAGTTCACGCATAGACCGCAAAATAACAAAATCTTGGCAATCTACAAAATCATAACCTATGCCGCGGAAATAGATTCAATAATTTGAAACGGTAGAATATGTCAACGACCATTTGTTATTTTCGATATTAAAAACTAACCTGTAGGTTCATTTAAATTTATGTAACAAGACGCCACTGGAAATTTACTTTGAATTATTATTTTATTCTTAATAAAGCAACCTGAGCTTCGCTATTTAGTATTTTATTAAGGAATACGGGCATATTTACTAATGTTTATGAATTAATATTGTTGAGTAAAATGTAATAATTTAACGTTATATTCAAAACCTAATAATTAACACACAGAGTGTTCGGATCGCTACTTAAGCAATATATGTTAGGTGTAAATCTAAGACGAAAGTTATAATAATTTTTTGCCTAAAATACCTTGTAAGAAAGATACAGCTCACTAAAACCGGTTCTTCGACCATAGCTATCAAACGATGATAGATAAATTGATAATATTTGGTATTTCACATGACCAATCAACTTACTTACAATCTTCAAAATTAAAATTTCAAAATACTTATAGGCGTCGGTTATGGTGGGAGTACAAGATTCTTTTTCCTGACAAATTTTTCATGCTTCGATATTTTCCAATTTTAATATCATGATCTAAAGAGAAATGTTTTTACCAAAAAAAGGGTACTCTTATAACCAAGTTGCTTAGAGAAACCTTTTCGAGAAAAACGCATTTTTGCATATTTCTGTCGATAGAAAAATATTTTCTAATTTTTGGGAGTTATTGGGAGAAATTCAAGTCAATAATGACCAAACAAACAAACAAAAGACATTCTGCTGGTGTTAAATCAATTATTGGTGTTAGTTCGTCTGTATTAGTTTGCTGTTATTGTTTATTGTTGGTTTTGTTGTTGTCTTTGTTTTTGTAACGATATTCAAAAATTGTAAAGTTTTCAGACGATGCATTTAATGTATGGTCTTGCGAATTGTAACTGGGCTAAATCAAGGCGATTCTATGCAACGCTTTTCCTGACAGACGTCTACCTGGAGAAGGATAATTTCTACAAATTTATGCGCAGCTACAGGAAGCAATGGAACGTGTTGGCATACCGGTCGTAATATGAAATCTTGTACTAGAAGAGCATGTGCTTGAACAAATTAAACAAGACTCCACTGTAAGTACTAGAGAAAATTCTTCAGCGGAGGATGAAAATCACATGACTATTTGGTGAATTCTACGATTTAATCAACTCTACTCGTATCATTAGTGAGTTTTTGACCATTAGTAGCATTTTTCAACTTACTGCTACAAAAGTGTACAGTTAACCAAAGTTTTCCACTACTGGTGAGCTAAGTTTTACCAAAAATGCAATAATTAGTTATCGCAATCTTCATTCAGGGCAAGATGAAAATCCTCGGTATATTTTTCAATCAAGACACTAGCAACAGTAAATGTTTGGGGAAGCTTAATTGATGATTTCATAATTGGTCCTTTATCTTGAAACAACAGCTAACAGGAGCGGCATATAGATTTGCTTCTCTTGCTTGGAGATGCTCTAATCGCAAGAAGACTACAAATGTGGTTTATGCACGAAGATGCCCCTGTGCATTTTACTGCAACGGCGAGAGAATTTCTGGATAGCACTGTATATGAACAGTGGATAGCATGAGCAGGGTCTGTTCTATGATCTGGTGGATCACCCGATTTTAATACGCTGGATTTCTATCTTCCGGGCAGAATGTGTAGGAATTCTAGAAACCATTGATCGTGGCGTTCTAGCTGGCAGAATGTCGATCAAGGTCAAGGAAACGATGCCCGTTCGCTTAATGAATGTCAATACCTTCCAAATGACACTAAAGAAGGACATCGACTTATGTATGCACATTTATTTCATCTGTGGTACATTGCATTAGAACCGAAATATTTGCCACTGATGATAGTTTGAAGGAAAGAGCAAACGTGGCAACGCATAAAATATATACTGGAGATTATAACAATATATCAACGACAAAAGAGGCTGTCTTTATTTAAACGAGAATAAGCTGAGAAGATAATCAGGCCCATGGAGGGATTATAGAGCCATTCAGTAGTCCTTGGGCATCACCAGTTGTACTTGCTAAAAATAAAGATAGTATCACAAGATTCTGTGTGGACTAATCTTTTAAATAATGTGACCAAGAAGAATAACTACTCTCTACCCAAAGTTGACGACACTTTGGATAGGTTTTCCAGTTACAAATGGTTTTCAACTTTAGGCACGAAATTGAATATTGGCAAGTCGGTATGGAGCCTGAATATTGGAAAAACGGCATTCTCCATAGAATATGGTCTCTAGTAGTTCACTCTGATGCCTTGTAGCTTGTGCAATGCACCAACGATGTTTGATGAGTAAATGAAATTGATCCTGAAAGGGTTGTCTGCGCAAACGTGTCTAGCATGGACTATGTCATAAACCGTGAAGAAGTGTTTCAAAGAGTGCGAAATGCAAATCTACAGCATAGTCCGAGAAAGCAGTTTAATTTGGGTTAGCTTAGTTTTTCTAAGATTCTTGTCTTGTTAAGAAGCTATCCTAAATGAATATAAATATAAACGATTATTATTAGTATACTCTAAAATAAATACTAAGTTGAATACGTGTTAATAGATAATTATAGGTTAAGTTAAGTGAAAATAAAGACCTAAAATAATTAACTAGATTCGTTGCACTAGTTAAAAAAGAAGAATATTTATCACAACATTAATGTAATTAGAGTGAATCTTACAGATCTAAGGGTAATATTCTTGCATTACGGGGACTACGGATAGGGACTAGGTAACCCATTATGCAATAATCAAATATTATTAGTTTTTACAAGTTGCAGTTAAGAATTTGAAAAAGCGTCCTACAAGGACCAGTGGAATGGTATTACTTTATAAAAAATAGTTTTATCCACATTGTTTAATTAATTACGGAAGTGTAACGTGGAAAAAATATAAATTACTGTTACTCTTAAAAACTAATAGTATTTGACTATTGCACTGTGGGTTGCCTAATCCCTATCCGCATTCCCCTTAAGTAGCATTATGGAATTTTTTTAAGAAAATGTAACTAATAAACATTGAATTTAGCGAAAAGTTTATTAATTACTAATTTTTTGTTTGCAAATATTGGAATACAAATAATGCAATATAGTTCTAGGTTAAGTCTTACTACAACTTATAATTACTAATTTTTGGGTTGAATGCGAAGCATTTCATAAGCAATTACTTTTTTACAATTTATCGAACGCTTGTTTATTTTACTTCTCAAGTTCTGCTTAGTTAGAAATTCCATGTGTGAACAAATTTAAAAAATATTCGATTTCATTCTAGAAGACACCTAATCGAAATAATTAAGAGAGGAGGACATTATAAAAATATGTGGGTAGCTTGTAATAAAGGAAGATAAACGGATAATCTCGAGTAGTCAGATAGTAAGCAAATAAGTTACCGAGAATGCGCTAATTCAGCATGTAGTTGTTTGGTTATTTTTAATTTTCTTTTAAAACTCTATTTATGAGTGATGCCCGTTTTGAAGTCGAAAGGGTTATGGATTAATGTTACGATGAATGGAACATTCGTTTAATTGAATCCTTCGGGTAAATTAAATACAACAAAGAACTATCCTATTTTACTTAACTACTGAAGAATTTTGGTTCACGATCTGTACCGCAAAATCGTCCGTGATTCAAATTCGTGGATGAAATTTTCCATGAACATAGTACTTGTCGCAATAACGATAATTAGATTTAATGTGTGAAAAGAATTATTCAAACCCAATTATTTTGTTTCTATGAAAGGAAGCTCCTTAGTTTTACTGAAATTATAAATAAAATAGTCCATTCGAATCCATTATTTGCATACTTTTAAGTAATAGCGAATTTCAATTGTTCACCTTAAAAATGAGATTATATTAACAACCCTGCACAATGCAGCCTAACCTTCACTCATTTGTTTGAATTAAATTTAAGAAGTTACATCTGAAGTTGTATGAAACTATATAGTAATAACTAGTAATATTATTTGTGTCCAAAATATTCTATTCTTATAAATATTTTGCGACCGCAAGTGATTTATATAATAAAATGAACATCAGTTATTATATTTTCTCTGACAAGTTATGGCGGATTTTCTTTTGTATTAATTTCGATGCTGAAAATAGATGTTGAGAAAACCGACTAGTTATATCGATTTGGATGATGGAAGTATAGTCTTGTATTGACATTATTATATTTTATCAGTTTCTGTTGAATTTATTCAATCTACCGCGTGAGTCTCCCGCATAAACCTGACAACTACAGTTTAGTATCTTTCCGGTGTTTTATAGCTACTATGTCCTTTCTCTCGAGTTTCTTGCTGCGATCACGAGATTTGTGTATCTATGGTGCTTCTAACGTGTTGTCGCAAATACCTCAAAGTAACTAAAAATTTGAAATTAATATAAGAACAAGTGACTCTCATCTAACATGATACATACTATACCGAGCGGTAGGATAGCATATCGTCAACTTGTTAATCTGAGCTACCCCAACTCCATTGACTTACTTAGGACCGACATGCATTCCGCATTGTTTTTTGCTTACGTTGCTAAGAAGAGAGGAGAAATAATGTTCGCGATGTACATAAATCTCAAGATATCGAAAAATGGCTAAAATTGTTTAGATCTAAATATTGTTGGGGTTGCACATTGTTGAATATACATAAGAAAACATAACTTGTCGCTGAGCTAACACTTTTAGATTACGTTTTCTTTATAATTTTAAAAAACATCACAAATGTAGGAATTTAAGATTTTTTTGGGCCTTAAATTTTACATTAAATTTCTTCTGAACGGTACTGTAACAATAATATTCCTCCTACATAAGTAGGTAGGCTTCAATTAGCGAATTAAAAAACATAATTTTAGTCAGTCAATTTCTGTAAATTATTTAAAAACTTTCAATTTCTCCTTTTTCAAAATAGGTTGTTTAATACAAGTTATCTAAATCCTCCAACTCCGATTCTAATCATCTTTTATCTGGAAGTGACCATTTCTGTGTAAAGATAAACGAATGCCATTTTTCTTAAGCAAGATCGAACACAAAAAACAGAACCGAACGCAATTTATATGTATGGCCACGTTTTTACAGAAATTGTTGCCAATGTAAGAGCGATTACTTTGAAACAACAATCCGGGAAGTCTAATCTTGTAATTGATTAAGAAAATTATTTCACCCTCCGTTTCTCCCCAATTTTTCACATAAACTACTCAACTCGAGTACAAATGAAAAATTGCTTCGGTATATATTTTATGAGGGATGTGTAAAAGAAGAAAACGCACACCACATTATGAGTGAGTCATGTGAGGTCACTAATCCGGATACTGTGTGTGTTGTTTCTATTCCGTTTGCTACATTTCCTGAATTTCGCTTATAATGAAAAAGAAACGAACAAAATCTAGAACGGTAATCAACGCTGTCGTTCTTAAATAAGAAGTCAAACTTTACTAAAAAGATTTACGAAACTATGTCTTGCTGTATACAGGCTGTTCATAATCTAGTTTTACATATCCATCTTCATTAATTATCTCAACATTTGAAAACCGGTACATGAAAACGGGACAATTAAAAACCTAAACTTTATAACTTCAACTGTCGAGCGGTGTGTCCTGTACGAAAATTAATTAGACGAAAATTTAATATTTTAGGTCATGAATCATTTATCATTGATAGGCTTTATTCCTAGCATAACATCTACAAATGTGCAATATTCTGCACACCACCAGAATTTATACATGGGTAATATTTTTAAAATTTGTAATAAGTGACGACGTTACAGTTTCAATACTAACAGCAACAATTGAAGCCACTTGTTTAGATAAACGTGTATAAAGTAAATTAGATTGGAATGCACTTTGTGTAGTAGTCACTAGATGGCACGCCGTTTATTTAATTCTCAATTCTCGTTTAACGTTTTATAAAGTTGCACAACGGAAAATGAGACCAAAATTCTAAAGTTTAAATCGTAATTACGAACAATACATTCGTTTTCTGTTAACGACGGACAGCAGTTCTAAAACAAAGTTTAATAAATTCACCAAATGTAGTCTATAGCATTTTGATATAATTGCAAAGAAAAATAATCACAAAGACTGAAAGACATAACAGTTTATTCAAAACAATGTTAGAGGGTTTTTTAGCTTCACGAGAAAAGAAAATTATTTACTATTTATTGTCAACCGCCATTTTCTACTTTGCTTTTTAGCATCAAATCAAATACTTTGATATGATCTGTAACATCCACATTGATATGAAACTAATAAAACGTGACGAAATTAGACTTTACATAGGATTGACTTGAACAGATAAAAGAAAATACCATTCCATTGGTCGTTGATATTGGCTACATTTATAGAACAGCAATCCACTTATCGTGAAACCTAGTGCGTGTGAAGTTAGCCCCCCATTGTTTTAAAAATATAATTTTTCTTGGAGTTCTGTGTAGATTTACAATAGTTCCAGAGTTCCTGATAAGTTCTAGAAATAG
>JAHWXV010605930.1:0-10334 GCA_024586415.1 Phrixothrix hirtus | reverse complement strand
TCAAGTACAAGACGTCCTTTTTACCTTTAGTTTAATGTATATAGAAATCTTTTTTTCTTGCCAACCTAAAATCGTTTAATTATGAAATTTAAAACTTTGTTAATTTCAAAATTGAGTTTTACTTATTACATAGTTCAGTTAAATTTAATTAACCTGGTTTTTGTATTTGATACAACTATTTGGGAATATTTAAAATTTATCATATTAGTTTTTCAATGCTCCATATTGCTTTCTTCCAGAATTTTAAAGTTTAAATTTAGATTTATCTTTGAAATATTATCTTATACTTTGCTGTGTTATATTTTACAGACAAAATATCGGACCCTTCTCGATTCGTTAATTCAAACGGACTTTCAAATATAGTTAAGGTTAAAATAAGACAATTACATTTTCATGAGAATTTTGTTTTGATTAATATTTAGATGGATTTATATTCAATTCATTATCTAATAGTAATTCATATGCATTTTTTGTATTTTGATTGAACATGATGTTTTGTAAAAACGTCGTGTTTCTTTTTAATATGCAAATACTCAATTTAACCACATATTAGCTCTGATAACGAGTGACAACAGCTTTAACTTAGATAATTCTTTTAGATTTCTAACTAATTGCCTATAGCATCATTTTTATTGTTAATCCATTTTGCTTCTATGATCCACTTTTGATATAAAATTCGAGCTGTTTCATCAAGACATGCAGTTAACTCTGGCTCTTGCCAAACTGAATCAGAAAAGTTCACATGATTAGTATTAATCATTTCAGTTTCTGATTTTTGTTGACCTACTCGCATTAATATGCAATATACTTGATTACTTAAAAAATCGTTCAAGTATAAAAATAATATGAAGGATTATTTTGAATCTTTGAAGAATGACATTAACTTTATTTGGACTACTAAGATCCTTTCTTTTATCAGTTTACATCTGTTTTACCCTAATCCGATCCAGCCAATAATTCTAGATTGATTAGCTTTGTTTTCTAAGCTTTTAGCCACACTTATTTGTTCATTTGACATTTAGTATAATTTATAATAATTTATATATTAATTTATATAGGCGTCTTAGACTTTGTTTACGATTTGGGTTACGATGCAGCTAAAATTATGTAACCTTTCCGTTTCGAAATTAGTTTTATTGCGAATTAGTTTTTTTTTACATATATCTTAAAATATTAAAGGGTGCGTACAATTTTGTCTGAAATTTAGTCACAATTGCAAAGTTATACGATTTGAAGAGTAACCAAAGTCACGTTCTGTCGATGTACCTTATTTAATTTATTTTCTGGATTAATCATACCTAATTTAATTGATTAGTGTGCCAGTGTGTTTTCTAGATGTGTGCTTTTAAGTAATTTGCATTGGACCTTACGCATGAGGTTCTTCTGGTGAGAGTTATTTTTTTGCAACTTCGAGCTCCAAGTCGAAGGCATAATTTATTTGAAGGGACCGAAATCTAGGTCATTCTAAAATTATAGTTTATGCATATTTATGCAGTTCTTTTGAAATTCTCGTGAATCAGGCCTCTTATCAGAGATTTTTAAAATAACCTATGGCCTTTTTTCAACACCGGGTCCTGTTTTCTTAAATTTTAAGTGATTAAATTCTTTTCACAAAGCGAACTCGCTAACACAAAATAATGTTATTTCTATGCTTTAAGAAAAGAGCCGTGGTTGTTTCTTGCTGCAATATTATTTCATGTATTGAATCATCAAAATTTAACGCCTGAGGGGAAGTTAATTAGTAAGCATTTCTATATTGTTTTGCTTAAACGAAACTTAAATCCGTTTGGTATTTAAGGTTTTCTATTTATTTATTTAGAAGTATAATTTTTACGAGTTTTTTTAATATGAGCTCTCACACAACAGTTTGATTTTAAAAGCTTTGATTATTTAATTAACAATCGTCAATTAGTTAAGATTTTAATAATTATTTCCGATAATCTTATATTATTACGTTTTACCTTTTCTTGTAGGTAAAGAATTCATTGTTAGTAAAAAACAAGTATTTACATTAAATATTATTTATTTGTCTTTTATTTGCGAATTATAATCAGCGTTATAATGTTTGCTACCTTGAAGACATACTCATAATTAGGTTCTTTTAAGATGTATTTAATGAACTTTTTAATTTAATAAGTTCAAAGAAATTTAAATACTTTCCTTTAATTAACAAATAAAGATTGATGTCGATATAAACAACATTGAGACGAATTATTATTAACAGAAATACATTGGTTTCATAAACTTACCTTAAAAACATGGAGAGAATTAATCACAAGCTTCTTGACAATTAGTCACAAGACAATTATAATATTTGTTGTTGTATAAAGTTCCTAATATTTTGAGGGATATAGAGTAGGAAGTTTAGTAATAAATGCAAAATTACACTCTAGCATTTACAGGATGTATGTAAATTGATAAACCCTAATATTGTTTGAAGTAACGATTATAAACGTTGATAATTATCAATGTGTACTACCTAAGAATTCCATACTAAAAATAAAAAAGAGATCAGTTCACATCCCACGCCGTTGTGGTACATGGAATGTTGTAAAGACGAATCAATGTAATTTTAATAATCAACTTTAAATTAAATTATGAAAATTGAATCTACAAATGCCTTACAAAGAACACTGAAAGAAAGTAAATAAAATGAAGATAAGAATATTAGCTTCAAGTTCGTAAAGCTGTAACAATAATTAAATGAGTAGTGTGAGATGGGGAAGAATGATATAGAATTTTTCATCCTTGAAACATGATAATAATAATTTTTCTTTAGGGCATTTAGAATGTTACCTACTTTTGTATATCAGTAAATATCATCAATATAAAGCAAAAACGGCAGTATTCTGAAAAATGGGAAAAGTGCCATTTTGTCCATGTAGTACCTTGGTACTATAATGAGGGTGCATAATACAGGATGGAAATCTCCTTTGGATGTTGAGTGATACATTAAATTCATTTAAAACTGTTATTTGAAGTGTAAGATAAAACAAAATTATTGACTGAAATTTAAAAATACATTCAGCCTTTTTATTACAAATCAATAAATTAAAAGAACTTATTAACGAACGCAATTAACTAATTTAGAGGTTCCAATAATCAAATAAAGTTTGGTAACATAACATTTTGAAACCTATGCCATAAGGAAATTCATATTACTGCACGGTTTAATTATTTAAATTAATAGGGCAACGCAAAAGTGACATCTTCTAGATGTTCCTTCAACAAAATAAGGCTGAAGCAGTTTAGCTAGATCTTTGACAATAGGAAATACAAAAACCCAAGATAGTAGCTTTTTTTTCTGAAATACGATACTTGCTACTCTGTTATGGTGTATTTTGAAATCACTTTTCCCACGTAATATGAAAAAGATTTTTTCCTTTTCAAATTTAATTAACAGACAATCGTTAAATTTTATAGATTCCAACTCAGGAACATGACAATTTCATCTTACCCATCCTCCCTATTTGGCAATACTTGATCGTCGCCACATAAACTCTTACTTTTGGGCACATTTGAGTGTGACTCAAGTGAAACAAACCGTAGGTTCTGTTGGTCTTTACCAACACTGCAAATAAATTTTTGGCGTATTTATATCCTTAGCTTTCGGTTTTTGTTCTTTTTCTAGCCATCTTTTTCTTTTTCCTCGTAAATTTTCTGTATTTTGTCTTTTCCGGTGTATCAATGTAATTCTGGACTGTCCCTTCTGTCTTCCGCTTTCAAGTCTGAATCTATTTGTTTCATAAATGGTGTTATAGCTTTCGATAACAACATTACCTTAGATGGCGGAAGTATTGGTCCTGCTACATTGTTTTTTAGTGGACCAATAGGTATAGTTACTTCACCACATCACAAATATTTGTACCATCTCGTATATTGATTGGATACTGACTTATCATATTATAATCTGAAATTGGTTCTTTATTTTCCAAGTCAGTACATTGAACATCGATGCAAAATCCTTATCTCCAACTACAAGTTTATTAAATAGCCACATTTCCGGCTTAGAAAATGTTCTTGAGAGCAAATGAAGCAAAAAATGTGAATTAATTTAGTACAGCAATCCGGTGGATCGCTAAATTTTACCCACATTTCTAACATGCCAATCATTAGACTATACCGTTAGGTTTCCTTTAAATGGACTGAAGATTGTTAGGTCTAATAGTTGCAACTTATGTGACGTGTGCGGAGGTAGGGAGAGGTTTGCTATCCCATGCTTACGATATAAGTTAATCGTCTCAATTGACACGTATGACCCGTGATCATGGCACAAAAGTAATATAGGGCGGTTTTTCGTACATAACACCTGAACTTGCAATTGAACAATCGTTCAACCGCTTCTGTTTGTTAAGCCTAAAATGGACTCTAGAAAAATTACATACACCGGAGGGAGACTATTGCCAGTAACAGTGACAATTCCACAAAATGTCACTAAGTTTCCCATTTCGTTTAATACTAACTATCCCACCTGTTTTTAACGCTTTTTGACTAATACCTTCGGATCGACAAGGCCGTCGGGATTCCAGTCTCATATAAGTTTGAAATTCATATTTTACTAACATACCTCTATTGTTAATGAAAAACTGATTTATTAAAAACAAAACTTCTTCTTACACTTATATTTCCATAAACTTATATTTTCTTAAACTCGCAATTTTCCTGAATCCTGCCATGCAATTTGTACAAGTGCATTCAATTTTTTCAACAATACAGAATATTTCCATCTGATATATTGAGCATATTGGTACGTCAAAACCCTCGCTTGATTTAAAGCCAACCCATAATGCATTTACTGCAATAAATCATATATTCTGATAACATTTCCTCTTGTTTGGTTATGAATGCTTGTGATATTATATACTTGAGTTGGAAGATCCTGAATTGTTATTTTGTGCTGCAATTCTACGGAATTTTTCTATTCTATGATACAGAAGACAAGAATTGATTCTATACTTTGTTGCAGCAGCGCTTCTTATGAATACTGCCTTCTTTTGAACTTGAGATATGGCCATTTTCATATTTTCTTCATTAATATCCGTTCTGTAAGTTTTAGATATGAATTTCTTACCATTTTCCTATAGAAGAGTACAAGCTGGTGTATATAACTTATTGAAGAGAAATTGAATTTTATAATAACTTAAAATGTGTTTACAGCGAAGCAGTTGACACCGATATGTCAAAATAATAATTTATTTAGTGTGTAATTATTAATAGATTGGCTAACTTACGTTTAGTATTAATTATCACAAGGAAACGATATATTTTCTTCATAGTATTTCTTCCTAATAGGCGATATTTTACTTAGGAGCATTGAAAATGCGCCTGCTTCTATTAAAAGCTGACTACAGAGCGATGCATTTTACTATGGTTCTATTTCAAGCTCTATACTGCTCACATATATTACTAAACAACCGGTATATCATCAATACGCCCGAAGTCCACCTAATAGAGATTATTAGAAATACTCACCAATATAAGCTCTAACGGTTTCAACTTTTAATAAAATCAGTTGTTCCACTTGTCCCACATTGTGAGAGAAATCGGGAAAGAGAAAGTAAAAAGAAAGAGACAGAGACAGGATTTTTTCATGAAATTTTAAATGTGATTTGAAATTTTACTCATTATCCGTAAAATGTCAATGCTGACCCCTATAACGTTACTAAGGGTAAAAAATAGGTAAAATAACTTTAATTTATAAGTATAATGGAGATGTCATTGCACTAGGTGTCCTGGAAACAAGCGCATTACATTAACAGCAGACACATCTTGGTATATACAACAAAGAACGCTTATAAGTTACTTTTAAATTGAATAGTTTTCGAAATAAAAGCCCGTCCAGAAACTGGTACTCTCTTTGGATATAAAAAATAACTATTAGATGTTAAAGAGTAAACATTTTATTTGTAAAGTACATATCTTAAGCTACTTCTTCACTTAGTCACCCTGCAAACTTCAGCATTAGTCTTAACGTATAACAAATTTCTGTATCTCAGCGTCACAGTCTTCCGCCACTAGTACACTGAAATAAGTAGTCCCACGTTCTGCCACGTAAAAGGAAAGTTGGTGAGTGAGATCGAAGCTTCTCTAAATATACACAAGCAAAGGATTGTTCGACTAAACCAGCTTCTTCGAAGAGAGGGAGGCGAGTTGTTGAATTATCTTAGGATGTAGGAAGTAAATATTCGCGCAGAGAGCGTCAAATAAAATTGTAGAAATAGGAAAAGCAATATCTTTTAGCGCCACGTCTTTACGTTTACAAATATTTCGCAGAGCAAGACCTGTAAAATAAATAGATACTTACGGAGCATAGTGTGTATGCTAAAGGTGAACCATACATAAGTAATACTCAATAGCAACGTTGAATAAAACATATAACTTTTTAATTTCGCCTCTAGTATTAAAAATAATAAACCTGAAAGAGAAATTTAGGTAAACATGAAATCATAAGAATTATGTAGTATTAAAAAAATTTATTAATAATTTTTAAAATGACACAAATTTCATAGATACAAATCTTTACAAGACCAATGACTTTAAAGTATTTAGTATTCTCAAATGCAATAAATAAGTTTTCAGAGTCAAAGTTGAACATTGAAGGTCTTTACATATGGTAAAAGGATAACGTGCTTATACATCTGTCTGGCTGCCAAGTATAATGTTATACCTGTAATGAATCTATACCGCCGCCGTGAGTTTTCCTCTTGTGTATAATTCAATCAATAAATTATGAGGCTAACCTCACCCCTTTGACACGGCATAGCTGCATTAATTGTATTTATTTTGTTTATTTAAAATCATTTAGTTAGGCCTAATCCAACAAAACACCCTGTATATATTTGAGTTAATTATCATTTAGGTAATTACCGAGATTTTTAACAACCGTTTAACCGTTTATTTTTGCTTTTAATTGTTATTTTTCATAGTTGCCGTTTAACGTATTAACTTATTTACTTGCATTTAATTACCATTATATTGATTAGTTTTAAGATCCGATACATCTCAAATTTATTGTGTTATTTTAATCAGAACAGTTCAGGATTCTTGACACCAGTCAACATTATTTTATTTGTGCTGGTCAAGCGATTTGAACTTTGTATACATAAAAATATGAGTATTCAAGTTTTATTAGATAAATGTACCTTAGTATTGTATATTGATGGTAAATTTTACGTTAATTAAACTAATTTAATTGCTTTTTATTTAATGATGCATAACTCGTTTAGTCAAAGAACAGTCTGCATTGTAATCCACCTCATTTCGCATAACCTTTAATCCTGTTAATTAATGTAATTAAGCCTGTATAATTATTTTTGTTATTTATGAGCGTATATAAACAGTTCTCTTAATATCATTTTTACTGCTTTACACACGTTAAAATTACGCATTTAATGATGTACTAACTTGTAAAATATTGGAATTAAGGGAGTTAAATCAAAATAAAGTTATTTCGCCTTGAATTTGGTGATAGCCTTTTAATATATAAACACGCTTTTGAAGCCGGATTCTTCGGAAAAGTTTCCCACCTACGCTGGGTAACAACTTGTTCGAGTAATATTTTACCGACATAGCTGATAAAAACCATTTCAAACCAACAATCATAGGTTAAATCTACCCCATATAAGATTAGTAATTTTAATTCTGTAAATTATTGTAAAATTCCGTTCACATTACATAAAATTGAAGTTTAAAACAAGGAAACAGAACTTTTGCTACAGATCGTAGTGATCCAGCATTTAAGTAACAGAGCAATCTAACCACATTTAAAGGTACTGATTTCCAGGGTCGTTAACCTGCATTGTACAATTCCGAATTCAATTAGAAAATTTGACAAATACTGTTCTCATATAGTCAGGGATTGTTAATATTGATAATCTCTTACCGGAATGCGTAAAAAACGTTTCGATCCTTCCTAAAAGCTAGATTCATATCCCCATTCTGAAACAGGGATGCTCGCCACGACTGATACGGCATGCTGAGATCTCCTGTCGACTATCTTCCTCCGCTATTCAAACCCAGTTTAATTATGAACAATTACACATTAAATAAGAATTACCCAATTAATTTTCCCCAGCGCTAAACACATAATTAGCACCATCAAAACGAACTGCACAACGCATGTTACAAACGCCATTTTGAGATCCGTAAACATTAAAATGGAACGAATTAAATGAAAATATTGATCATAGAGGGCATTACTACGCCATCTACCTTTAACGATCATAAATAAAACGGCCGTCAACTAATTTAAATATTAATAACTGAAATAATTCAAAGAAACTTGTATAATTTAATTTAATGTTTAAACAAATACTTTTCTGTGTTAAACTCTGTTATTACTAAATACATAAAAATTATAATACCTAAAGGATTAAGTTATTAATATAATATAACCACTAAAACTGCAAATAGTTGCAAAATAAAAATTTATAAAAGTCAAAGTATGCATACAGTTGAAAATAATTAGCATTCAAATATTTCCAATTAAAAATAGATTCAAACAGTCTGAATAAAATAAAAGTAAAGTACATTTCAAGTGTAACAGAACTTATACAAATAAAGTAACATTTTTGAAAGGTGTACACCTATTTTTCAAGCAATAACGAACCACAAATTTTGTGCATTAATAATTATCGGAAGCTAAATTAAAATAATAGTACCGGCTAAGCTAAATTATATTAAGAGTCATGACTCAAATGCATATACAGTGCGTACCAAATAAAAGTGGTTAACAAGCTTAAGTAAAAGTGAACCAAAATTCACACTGGGAAGAATCCTTGTAAAAATTGTACATAGTCAAGGTAAATTTTAAGTAAATAGTTTCCGAAGAATCCAATTACAGTTCTGGACCCACACTTCGACTTAAAATCTAACGTGCGGCATTGGTAACTCTGTCCAAACCCCAACTGGACGCGTTACATACCGAAAAAGAAAACATAAAACAAATAAGTAAATTATTTAGGATTAATCGTAATTAATAAATGAGTAAAGTAGAACAATTTACGTTACAATCGGGACAAATCTGTACCTTTAAACGGAAAATTTAGCATTTCGCTCTCTTCGTTCCAATAAATATAACTTTAACATCCAAATAAATAATAACGCTATAATGCCTGTAGAGACTATAAACATTTTGGGGATTACTATAGACGAAACAATTACTTGGTCATCACACATTATTGCATTGTCAAAGCGGCTAGGATCGGCGATCTATGCATTAAATATCCTTAGTACGTTGGTTGATAATAATATTGTAAAGATAGCATATCACTCGTATTTCGAAAGTATTCTATCATACGGGATTGAAGTTTGGGGTAATTCAAGAGACGTTGAAACAATATTTAAACTTCAAAACGTGCTATTAGAATACTTTGTAACGTAGGATATCGCGAATCGTGTAGGACGACTTTTTTGGATAGACAAATATTTACTGTGACAAATTTATATATTTATAAAATTTCACAATATATTCATAAAAAATTAACTGAGTTACAAAGACAACGTGATATACATTATTACAATACTAGAATAAAATCTAACTGAAGACTACCTAAACCTAACACATCGTTTTATCAAAAGGGGCCAATATACCAAGGCATTAAAATATATAAACAAGCTACCAAAAAAAATTACGAGTATGAATTCATCCAACATATTTAAAATTTCCCTAAAACAATGGTTAAAGTCGATAGTACTTTATAATATTAACAAATTTTTTCTTACTCAGAAACGAAATTTACTTAACAGAGCTCTAAAACTCACTCCTACACTTTCCCTATCCCTTAATTAGGGTTCGAAGAATTAAATTTAATTATATTTAACTAGTTGATCTTTCTTTTTTATTATTAATTATTATTTAGGTTTCTATTTACTTTGCATTATAATAATTGTTCGTATTTATTTAATTCTTGGGAAATAAAATTATTATTATTATTATTATTATTATTATTATTATTATTATTATTATTATTATTATTATTAATTAACAGATACGAAATTATTCAATTTAGTTAACCAAACCGAAAATCTGTAAATAAAATGTCTATAATGCATTTAATCAAAAGATATCATTTATAACCATGAGCAAGTAAATCAGAGTTATCCTTTGTTCTATAATTAGCGCATGAAGATTTAAATTTTAAGTAACAATTCGCTAACAAACTGTCACGGTCTCACATTTATCGTTAACTTATTTTGTATTAATTTTAGCAAGTACATTTAGTACGCCCTGTACATAAATATTTAAAATTTCGTTCTGAATGTTTCTAGGAGTATACGGTAGTAAATAATTATTTTTCTTATATTAGGATTCCAGGAATGAAGATCGAGGTCAA
>JAHWXV010605800.1:0-12993 GCA_024586415.1 Phrixothrix hirtus | reverse complement strand
CTCTTTCGCATAAACTTTTTTATCTTTACAGGTCTTCACAATTTTTCTTTTAAGTAGATCTTTTCTTCTTACGTGTTAATTTCTCTACCTGTATAATGAGCAGAAAGAATCTTTTGAATATCTTTTCAATTGAGTGAAATAGAGTCGTTTGCAATTATTGATTGTAATTTTGTTATTAATAACGCGGTAGCATAATAATTTGTTAAAACTATATAATATTGTCCAATAAATTATATATCCAAGTATAAGCCGCTTTTGATGAATGGTTTTTGTTAAATTAATTTTTGAATTCGACATTCTTAAAAATATCAATGAAAAACACATTTTTTAGAACATATTTTACATTTACCAGCGAATGCAACTTTAGAAAATTTTGAAATTCAACATACTTCTATAAAACTTAACTGTTATTAAAATATACTTGGTTTGATGGTTTATTAATTTCTGAAATACAAGGTTTGAAAGTGAACCTCCACTACTTATTATTTTAATAGTAGAATCTTTCTACTAAAGTGCCTTGATATTACAATAATTTATTTATGTCTTGCCTATTAAATGTTGACTATTACGAATGTGTTTATCAAAAGATTAATAAAAGTCTACAGTTAACGAAAAATATATTACAATTTTTTGTTTATTTTCCTAAGAAGAAAATAAGGCGTAGGTATGTTAATCATCTACAGAAAAGAAACTGAGTTTTGCTTTTTCAGCGTGCATCCGTTACCTTAATTTTTCAGTGAGAAATATTAGACATTAGTTTGCAGTGACAGGGAGATTTCTTTTTGAAATATGAATTTTAAGTAATGTTCTTATAGTTAGCTTGCATAGAAATTGAATCGCTTAATTAGGAACCTAATATCATTATAGTATAATAATAAGAACTAAAAAATTGCATTTTAAAATGTGTAATTTATAAAAGTATGTATACGTATATTTTAATAAGATATTCCATTTATAAAAGTAATAAAATCTTCTAAGTTCCTCAAGGTACTATTATAAAAGTGATTCTTAGTAACTTTCATTTTTTCAGAAGTGGCTTTTAAAGCGTGGTTTTAAAGGTAAGTCCATCTCTTAAGCCGAGGGCGACTGAATTACTAAAACCTCCGAAACTGTAATGTTCTCTGAAATATGGGAAGTCATGAAACTTGTATGAAGTAAACGTAAATTTCTTTTTATTCCCTCATCTGCTGAAACGCGCTAGCGGCGCTTTATAATGTCGGGACCTTAGACATACTTTTATCTAATTATACTACTATCTTGAAATTACCCAATTAATAAACTTCTACTACTTAACCGACTTGAAAATTTCCTTATAATATTTTAATAGTAATAGAATATTATTTGTTTTGTGTAAATAATTAGGAACAAAATAATTTAGACAAAAACAAATTAATTTTTAAAATTATATCTCAATTGCTATATAGCGAGATATATAAAAAAGCAAAATTTGTTATTTGTTTGGTTCTTAATCACTATACGAATTTTAGTTACATTGTACATTTACTTACGATTTTGGTAATTAAGTAAATCTAAGATTTTATATAAAGAAAAACAACAAAGGAACTTGCAGTAGATACTTACGAATAAAAAGCTTTACTTTACTAATTGTAAGTCAAAATTGTGTATAGAAGCGAGTGGACCTCCCTTTCATCTAAATTACACCTAAGTCGCTATAAATACGAGGTATGGCAATTAAATTACGACACTGATCAAGTTGCCTTGAATTGAGTGATCGGATAGCTTAACAACGGTAACTACGCAGTTGATACACAGAGTTAGCCAAAAATTTGGAGAAAAATTCATATTATTTTAATGTTTATTTTCTGGGAATATCAAAAAACACGTAAAATAGTTTTTTACATTTACGTCTTGTTATGAACTTTACAGACATGTGGCCTCCTATACGCCAAACCTTATTTTTCTAATGGTATCATTCACTGTGTTAGGGGTCGTCGGAAAGTTTGAAGAAACTGTATTCAACGGTACTATTGTAGTCTTTTGATCGCAACGGAAATTCAGATAAAAACAAAATTGTCAATTTCTAATCCAAACATTTTATCAAATAAATACATTATCACAGTTAATAAGTGTGCGATATGATATCAAAGATTTCAATTAAGCGAGTTTTCACAAAGCACATTTAGAGCGGGACGATTCGATTTATGAACTGTATTTTGGGGCTGGGGTTTGTGTCCCAAACATAATTTAAGTTAGGCGAAGGACCGTGAGTGCGTTTATACAACTTAAGCCAATTAAACAAATACATGAACAATTTACAATTTAAATGAAAACCACTTACCTTTTAATTTGATGTTTGCAATCAGGTGAAGCTTGATCTTCAAGAATTTGATTTAGATAGAAAGGGATGGAACACGGAATTTAAGGTAGACCAAAAACACTATCCGATAAAATACTAAATTGAGTCTTTAAATTGAATATATGCACGTTGTATAAGCACTGCAAAAACTAATAACGAAAAAATATTATAGGTATAGCGATAAATAAATTGAAAACGATAAAATCAGTAACAACGTCTGTATTGAGAGTGGATCAACTTTATACTGATGAAAGAGCGCGAATTGGCATTGCAATTCGCAACGAATGCAACCTAAGAAATTAAAAGTCACTACATTGAATTTTTATATACAAAACAAACTAAATTTTATAGCTAATATTTTAATGCGTACGCCGTTTAAGTTTCAAGTTAAAAATGTTCAAAATAATAAGCAAATAATGTCCCCAAATGATTAAAATGTTATTTACGTTTATTTTGCAACGATCACCTATGCAAATTACTTAACACGCATAACGCTGCTTAACTCCGAAGATTTTCATCAATATCTCGCTTAAATGAATGTTTTCAAAGAAACCGAAAATTTCTCGTAAAAGAGCATCAAAGACATAAAAACCGTAATAAGTTTTAAAAAAATTGTTCACTCCCTTTTCGAGAAAATCACAAAAAACTTTTAAATCGCAAGATAAAGTGGCACTTCCGGTCATTCGATTTCAACTATATTCTTACCGTCATATGGTAGAAAACTTGCGCATAAAACAATTTGATTTTGATGAGTTTCGTATTAATTGCGATATGCATTTATTTCATAAAATGTTTGGATTAAAAATTGAGAAGTTTTATTATCGTTGAATGCAGTTTTTTCAAGCATTCAAAAGAGCCTTAGCAGGGGGCATGTTGCCATTTGGAAATAAAGTTTGGGGCATCTACGGGGTGCGGGGTTAACAACACATCTGTAAACTTAATTAAAACACGTAAAAGTGAAAAAACTAGTTAACGAATCTTTGGATTTTCCCAGAGAAAATGCTGCCGAAAGTTATTATACACTCGGTGGAGAATTGCAATCTCGTATTTTTGGGTGGCATAGTAGAATTACTACTGGTAAAAAGGAAATTGAAGATGATGAAAAGGCAAGACGCTTGATATATGTGACAAATGAAGGAAGTGTCAAAAAGGTTTAAGAAATTGTGAGAAAACAGATGTTTGAGCATAAGAATAAAATCGGCGTCCTCGGAAGAGACACTAGGCACTTGCATCCACCGTGGTTCAAGTAAGAACTTCCACAAATTATAATTGTAAAATTGATTAAGACGTGTAAGTCTTTATGCTTTGCCCCTCCCTTTCCTGAAAAATTTTCTGCAGTTTACGCTACAATTTGTTATGTTTGTCGTGTTTGTAATTGAACAACTGCTGTTCAAGCCATGAATTTCGTAATATCGTTATTCGGCCATTTTCAGTAAAATAATAGGAGACAGTGCCAAATTTAGACTGTAAATGACAATTTTGCACCGTGAAGCTTTGCAGCAAACAGCATACTGACACCTCTAAAACACATCTTGACAACTTACTCTTAGTCGAAGTTTCGCAAGTTATTACGTGTTATTATGCAGTGGTGTATATTAAAATTATTTTGGAATAAATGTTTTAACATATGTAAGCTATTTTTATAACTTGTTAATCACAAGAATATCAAAATATATCTTGATGTGTATTTCAGTATCAGTTAAATGGTTGTGTTCGGTAGAGATTTATATAAAAAACGTACTTACATTAAATCTAAAAGAAGTATATGTAATTGTATAAATTAATCATATAGAACGATGGTGTTAAATATAATCTGTATTTTATAAGTTATATTATATTAAATATGTACATATGTACTTTGCTAAAGATTCGAATTTCATGAAAAACAGTAAACATTCTTCTATTCCTTAGTTTACAATATGATACATTCTTATAATTAAGGCAACCTTCTACAAAATATCTTCATATCCATCACGAACAGACTGTCAGGTGCCAATTTGCATATATTACTAGAAATAATGGGTTGTCAAATTAAATACATACGTATTACTGTAATCTAATTTAATAATTTGAAGACTAACTCGTCACTTTTTTCATAATAATATTGCTTACACAGAATGGATTTTAATGGTTAACGATTTTCGATATTGAATAATACGAGGTCTGTCTAAAAGAAAACGGAACTGCTTTAAAATAGTAATTTTTAGTGGCCCCAGGTCAAAAGTTTATAATATTTGTATCATTAGAAGCGGAGAAATTGTGCATAAAGTACAGTGTGTTTTTGGTATTGGTCGATATGAATTTTGAACAAAGAAGAAGTATCAGGTTTTATTTTAAACTCTGTAAATCATTTACTGAAATGTTTAATTTGATGAAACAAGTGGATGGTTAGGATTGTTTATGATGTACGAGTGTGCATGAGTGGTATAGACGATTTAAGGACAACCGTACGGACATAAATGACAACGAACATCCTGGTGCAAAAAAATGTGTGGTTACTGAAAGTAAAATCGAGCTTGTTCATGAATTTATCACAAATGCAATACATTTCAATACATGAAAATGAAATTAAATACTTCCAAAGATTCAATTCATCGCATTTCGAAACAGTATTTGGGGCTGAAAAACATTTGTGCACGGTTTGTACCACACAAGCTAACTGATGATCAAAAATTGCTCCGAATTCAACATTGTAAAGACTTGTTTAAAGAGTCAAAATGAGACGAAAACTTCAAGTATTCTATTGTAACTGGCGGTAAGACGTAGTGCTTTCACTATAATCCGGAAACCAAGCGCCAAAGCTCCGAATAGAAGCATTTTAATGAAGACAAACCCAAAAATAGTTTGGAAAAGCCAACAGTCAAAACAATGTTGACTTGTTTTTATGATTCGGAAGGCATGATGCACAAAAAGTTTACACCAACTGGCCAAACAGTCAATTCTGTGTATTATCTTGGTGTTATGAAGCGTCCTTTATCGCGAATTTGTCGTGTACACCCTCAATATCGTGAAAATAGAAGTTGCAATTTGTTACATGATAATGCACCATCTCATCACTCGACGCTTATGATTGATTTTTTTAACTAGGAATAGCATTTTAACTATCAATCATTCGCCATATTCACCTGATATGGTCCCCTGCGACTTCTGTATATTCTCTAAACTACATTTACCGATGAAAGTACAGCGTTATGCTGATACTGAAGCTATTCAGAAGGCGTCGACAACGATCTTGAAGAACATCTTTAAAGATGAACTTAAACATTCATTCGACATGTTAAATATACGAAAAATTACGAAAAATTACAAGATAGTTTGCTTTTGGCTTATTGATAATGATATTTCAATTACTTCAGGATTAAAGCCAGAATTCTTAGGATATATTAAAAAACGAAAGGATATTTCAATATTTTAATAATACTTTTCTTTTTTTACGGTGAACTACGATTTAAAATTTAAAACTTTCAGACGTTTCGGGTTACATACCCTTCTTCAGCGAAATTGAAAATTTTGTTTTATAACAATATCAAGTTGAAGACATGATATGTTGAAATTGAAAATACGAAATATCAAAAATGAAGAAAAAAATCAGATGAAACAAATAATATCTAATAATAATAAATTTCCTCCTGAAAATTAAGAAAGTATTATTACAAAATGTTTTTAGATATTATTTGTTTCATCTGATTTTTTCTTCATTTTTTGATATTTCATATTTAGAATTTCAACATATCATGTCTTTAACTTAATATTGTTATAAAACAAATTTTCCAATTCGCTAAAAAAGGATTTGTAACGCGAAACGTCTGAAAGTTTTAAATTTTAAATCGTAGTTCACCGTAAAAAAGAAAGTATTATTAAAATATATTTAATATATCCTAAGAATCCTGGCTTTAATCCTGAAGTAATCGAAATATCGACATGTTAACCTCTTAACGCTCATAAACGAGTCACACTCGGGCGCAGCCTTCTGGAAAATTTGCTCACGCCCGAGTCTGACTCGGGTGATTTCAAACTTTGTACTACTAAAAAACACGTGAACGTGTACTATTCGGGCATGTGTTAACAGATGGATCAGTTCATCAACAGTTGTGGTCGTTAACAGATGGTTTTGTGTGTTTTACTATAAAAATTTTTAAAAACTTTGCAGCGACTAGTGTACTAAATACGCGAAGTATAAAACAATATCTAATTTTTGTGTGCAAACATTTTCTGTTGAAGTTATTATGTAATATAATATAATTTTGTCGCATGAAAATATATATTTTTAGTTTATTACTTCTTTTAGAAAATATTTGAAACAATGTCTGAAACCGACACAGACGATTTTGAATATGCAAATTTGTCGGAAAGCAATTCAGACTCTAGTGATGTCATTGATACTGATATTGAAACAGATAGTTCTGATAACGAAACTTTGAGTGCAGCAAGGATTTGGTGCCAACTAAGTATAGAAAACCCCAATCCCGCACCACCGCCTTTTCCATTTTTGTGAATTACTGGTTACACATTTCAAGTTACGAATACCTTTGATGAATTAGATTACTTTAAGTAATTCTTTGGCAATGAAATATTACATATACTAACAGAAACTAACAGATATGTTGAACAGCAGCCATCAAGTACAACTAACCCTTGGCTACCTGTTACAGCTAAAGAGATTCTTATATTTCTAACGCTCAATATACTTGGAGAATTGTAAAGAAACCTGACAAAAGAATGTACTGATCTTCAAAAGAAATTTTTTCTACACCAATTTTTCCAAAACTAATGTCACGAAGACGATATCTAAGTATAAAACGTAATTTACATTTTGCTAATAATAACGATTATAATCCAAGCACACATCCAAATCAAAAATTGAACAAAATTTGGCCTATCTCCGATAACATAAAAGTGCTCCAATTTATATATTCCAGAAAAACCGATTACCGTTGATGAAAGCTTTATAAAGGAAGACTTGGATGGAAGCAATATTATCTTTGACACGGTCTCATTTTGGAATAAAGCTTTATCTTTTATGTGAGTCAAAGTCTGATTACCTGTATTCATCAATAATATATTCTGGAAAAGGCACTGTTTTAAATGTCCAATACAAGAATATGCCCATGACCTCTCAAGTGGTGTTCGCATTAGTTGATTCTCTTTGACTACCGACAACTTTTACACCTTGCCGCAATTAGCCGATTTCCTCATTTTGCATAAGACGGACATTTATGGAACGTTACGTGTAAACAGGAAAGACGTACCAACTGAATTGCAAAAGAAAAGGCTAAAGAAGGAAGAAGTTGTGGCTTTCCGGGGAGGTGAAGTCATGACAATGAAATGGAAAGATAAAAAAAGATATTTGCTTGTTATTAACCATCCATAATCTTGAGAAAGTTGAAACAAATAAAACAGATATTGGTCGTAATAAAGTACTAAAACCAAAAATTGTCATCGACTATAATTGCACGATGGGCGGTGTTGATCGTCTTAATCAACGACTACATGACTACCCAGTGATAAGAAAAGAGGCAAGAAATTTTACAAAAATTTTTTTCCCATTTACTCGGCATTTCAGTTTATAATGCTTTTATTTTATACCAAAAACAAGCTGGTATGAAAGACCATTTAGATCTCCACAATTCCTTAATAGAACACCTCATAACAGAAAATCATTCTGAGTCAATAACAACAAATAAAGGACTCTCAAAAAATCCAGGACCACTAGGCTTATGGAGAGGCATTTATCAGAGTTTATACCGGCATCTGAAAAAAGTATGGACCAACAAGATATTGCACAATATACTGTGCCAAACGGAATAATCAAGGGAAAAGAGTAAGGAAAGAAACCCGTTATTATTGTAAACAATGTAATGTTAGATTATGTGCAGTACCATGTTTTATGTTATATCACACAAAATCTGCTTTTTGATCAGTTTGTTTAAATTTTATAAATTATAACTCAATTTTTTGTATTAAAAAATGTATGTATATACAGAGTGTCTCTAAAATAGTTGGTCATAGCTTAACCACAGATTCCTGAGATCAAAATAAGGCGATTTAACCGAACTTACCTATATCCAAAGTCGCCTCGTTAAGCCGCTACTGAGCGTCAAAGTTCTTTGAAAAAAATATTGTTTTGCTTGTAAAAATAGAATGCGCCTGCCGATTTTCGTAATTTTTGGTATGGTATTCTCGGTGAGTATAAAACATGATTTGACATAATTTTGGGCTTCATTGATAAACTGAAAGGGTACGAAAAAGGATATGCCCCGTCTTACATTCGACAGTAATTTTTAATGCGGAGGCTGAGAGCTTCCATTTTGTTTGCATAAGTACACACTTTAGTAACATTTTTTGCTACTTGCATGTTGACAATTTTTGATATCTGGTACGGTTTATCCACAAAAAAATTAAATCTGCATGCATAGTCACGGCTTTTTTGACAACGCACTTTTAATGTACTTAGCCTTGATGAAAAACAATTCAGTATGCGCTTGTCAAAAGTACAAAAGAATTAAGCTTGCTTAACGATTATTGATAATTATCACTTATTTTCATTTCAAGTTCGTGGCAATTGCAGTATTTTGTTGTGTATTTACAATATTTGTTGATGGCAATGGCTGCAATATACAATTACGCTGAACAAACTGACATGTTGCTGGTGCTTGGTTTTTGTTAAGAAAATTTGCGGCAAAGCGTTATGGTATACCAGGAAAGGTTCCCAAATCGTTACGTGCCTAATTTTCAAACATTCGCAAATATTGAGAGACGTCTTCGGGAAACTGGGAGTTTAAAACCACTGAACGCTGACCAAGGACGTCCTCGCTTTATTCGCTACCCTGATCTAGAGGAAGGCATTTTGGGGCGATTAGAAGAATATCCAGGCGCAAGTACGCGTGGTTTTGTCGCGTCAAGTAGGAGTTTCCAAAGATGTCGTCCATAGTGTTATTAAAGAACAACTCCTGCGTCCTTATTATATTCAAAGTGTACAAGAACTTTTACCGATTGATCTCAATGCATGTCCTACATTTTGTCAAATTATCCGTGAAAGAAGTGCCGAAGATGTCAATTTTCATAACAAACTTCTCTTCACCGACGAAGCATACTTTACAAGGAAGGGTATAATAAATATACACAATGAACATATTTATGCGGATGAAAATCCGCACGCTATCAGGCAACGTCACTTGCAACATGAATTCCGAGTCAATATATGGGCAGGAATAATCGGAAATTACATCATAGGTCCAGTCATTATGCTTGTTCCCTTAAATGGAGTGGCATATTTGAATTTTTTACAAAATACCCTACCAGACTTAATTGACGACTTGCCATTGGATCTTCGAGCTAATATGTTGTTTTTACATGATGGAGCACCCCTTCATTTTGCACTGAATGTTCGAACTTATCTTCATGAACTATTTCCCAATAAATGGATTGACAGAGGAGCTGATGCACCTGTACAATGGCCGCCTCGTTCACCAGACCTGAATATTTGTGACACATGTGCGGCGCACTGAAAAGCAAGATTTATTCCAGGCCCATAACTACTGAGAATGAGCTATAGGCTAGAATACGAGATGCTGTGCAAGCTATAAGGAACAATGTAGAAGTGTTGCAAAGAGTTCAGTTTAATTTTTTGCGTAGAGTCGACCTCTGCATCCAAGAAAATGGGGGTCATTTCGAACAGTTGTTATAAATTAAGTGTATTTTTAATTATTCCTAATTATCTGTTTATGTTTTCCTAATTGTTTCTCATCAAGGCTAAGTAGATTAAAAGTATGTTGTCAAAAAAGCCGCGAGTATGCATCCAGATTTTATTTTTTGTGGATAAACCGTACCAGATATTAAAAATTGTCAAGATACAAGTAGCAAAAAATGTTACTAATGTGTGTACCTTTGCAGAAAAGAAATATGGAAGCTCTCAGCCTCCACATTAAAAATTACTGTCGGATTTAAGACGGGACATATCCTTTTTCGTACCCCTTCACTTTATCAGTGAAGACAAATTATGTCAAATCATGCCTTATGCTCACCAGGAATATCATACCAAATATCAAGAAAATCGGTAACCTCATTCTATTTTTACAAGCGAAACAATATGTTTTCAAAGAACTTTGACACTCAGTAGCGGCTGAACGAGGCGACTGTGATATAGGTAAGTTCGGTTAAATCGCCTTATTTTGATCCCCGGAATCTGTGGTTAAGCTATGACCAATATGTAAGAATAGGTAATAAAAGTTTTTGATTGCAGCAATGAACCTTTTCTTCGTGCAAACATTGTATTGAATAAAATAAATAAATTTTGTCAAAATAATAAGCTATTGTTTTTTTTGTAAAGTTCCGTTTTCTCTGAGACAGATCTCGTATATCATTATTAATACTGACTGCTAATTTTTTTAGGGTACGTATATTAATTTGAAACTATTTGATAAATTTTGGTCTATTTTGCTTTTCTATTTAATTTTTGGAAATTTGCTGATGTAAAAAGTTTTCAAATCAATACGCTTTAGGAAAGTCTCATAAGCTACAATTTTTCAAAATTGACTTTGTTTCAATTTAATATACCTTTATGCATTTCCAATAGAATAAGTATATAAATTCTATTTTACATTTTATAAAGATTAAGCTATACATAGGTAAACAAACGTACCGTTAACACGAGAAAATAATGTTCTCCTGAAAAATCTATTAAATCGTAGTTACTCTGTTCCAGAAAAAAGGTATCAATATAAACTCAATATTATTTTACATTCAACATTTTCTAATATGTGCACCAGCCTCAAAAAGAGAATGGACAATTTTATAACTAGTCGTAAAACATACGTCATGTGTTTATGCAACACATTCGACAATTTATAACGTAATCTCTTTACAATGTCTACATAAGTTATTTTATAATCCATTGTTGCGTATAGTATTTTACATTTATAGAAGTTTGTTTCTTATAGATATGATGACAAATTTTACTAATAGCTATTAACGTTAATGGAATTAAAATAGAATACTCCAATACAGCTCATTTAATAGATTTAATAAATGTTAAGTTTATACGCTTTTATAATTCATTCTTAAGTGTGGAAATGGATCCTTTAATTTTATTAATTGATTATCCCTAAATTGCGGTTGTATTTATTATTATTTAAAAATAACAATTTTGAGATTCAGTTAGAAAATTTAATATTAGATAGTCTAGTTAAAGCATGTTAATATTAATTCATAGTGGCACTTTTAAAGAAAATTTGCTTTACGTCCGACAATCAAATCAGTGGTATCGAGGCAGATGTGCTAGCGTTCAGTTCTAGAAACTCGCGTTCAACCCTCAGCCGTTTCTAAAATCTTTCTAAAAACGTCTCCTTACAGATTTGAATTATTTTTATTTACTAGTAGAAAATCAGAATATTTCAATTTGCTTTCTGATTTATTATGTGCGTCAGCTGATTAAAATAGCTTTAAAAGCAGCTAAGCAGTAACTTTTAAGGTTCATTGAATTCGCTTCGAAACACTGTGATGGTGACGTCATCCAACAAATTAAACGCTTGAAAACATGGACATTTATTTGAGATAGCTGCAACAACGAAACACGAGTAATATCTCTCTTAAAAAACTGATACATCGATATCAGAAATTTCGTAAACTATGCATTTACCGGAAATGCAAGTTTAGTCCTCATATTACCGAATATTTCTGCGACACGTGATACCATTGAAGTCAATACGCGGGTGTGCGGGCAAAAAGAGGTAAGTCAGACTTGAGATTGATAAAGACTTAGGACTTATCCCATTCCATCGGAAAGATTTGCATTAGCAGTTAATCCCTAATGTTTCTTGGATTATTGACATAATCCAATTTTCACCGTTTTATTACTTAACTCCTTTTGCCTCTGCCCTCGCGAATAATGAACTCAATTTTTTTAATAAACAGCGTAATAATGTTTGTAAAAAAATATTTTTATTTCATCCATATACAAAAACTTTTACATATTCTGAAATCTTATTATACTATAAAATGTTTATTGACTGGATTAATTTAGCTCTATGAATTATTCTTTCTACATTCAAAGCAAATAGTTATCTAATGATCATGACAAGTAAATAGATTGCAGCTCTGGATGCTTTGAATCCCAAATTTTTGTAGAATTTCCACCATCTGCTTTGTTTTAATTTTTGAGGTTCTTTCGAATGACCTTGTGATGTCGAAGCTTGTTTTACAGTTTTTGTAGTAGTAACTAATTCTTTTCCAAGCTCCATGAGATATTGTCTTCGTTTGTAACCTTTTTTTATTTTCCAATCTTCATTTAGATCACCGTATAATATGTGTTCAATGCACTAATATCTATCATGTTATAACAAACTGTCACAGGCAATCTTCTTGTTTACCTTTTGTCGGTGTACGTTCGTACTATCTTGTCCATGGTGTCTACACCTGACTTTGTTTTATTGTATTCAGTAATTATTTACAGCTTTCTCTTTTCATCTGCAGAAATTACACCGCTGTTATGTATAAGGTAACGTTTTTCCTTTTTTTGGACAGTGGCTTACATGGCTTTGTCTTGTTGAATATAAATTCCTTTCACGCGTAGTCCAGCGTGGCGACAGACCTGGAAAACCGGGAATACTCAGGGAAATGTTAGGTACAGGGAAAAATCAGGGAATTGTCAGGGAAATTAAGAAACATCATAAAAACTC
>JAHWXV010605768.1:0-12643 GCA_024586415.1 Phrixothrix hirtus | reverse complement strand
CTTTATAGGATTGTAGCAGTGCACCAGCAGGGGCTGCTGAGAACGTCAAAGCAAAGAGTTGGTAAGAAGGCGTTACCCTGAGTGTTTGATTTTTTTATACTCTGAAAATTTAGTCGGGCAAAACAAAGTACGACGGTATTTACAGAAAATTTATTTATATTGTAGGTGGCGTAGCTGTCACATCAAATTGAAATTTCAAATTTTAAATATAGCAATATTTGGTGCCACCAACGTAGGGGCATTCACAAAAATTAGATTTAAAATAAAACAGTAATATATACATACATATACGTATGTAAGTAGACAAATGAAAAAGAATTAGAAATAGTATCTATTACAATTGTTTGAATATACTAAAACAAAAAAGGTAGTTAACACCTAATTTACCTATTATTCAATTCCTAATTGCACTCTAAATGTTCCAAACTATAAATAATTTTCAATTTTTGCGTAGTATTTTAGAAACACCCTTGAAAGGAAATTCACAACTACAATAAAAGTATTACATGAACTGACGGGTGGGTGTCTTAGTCTCAAATGCCCTAATAAAAAAAGAAAGGTTAATTTTAATGGATTAAAAGTACTCCCTTTGTAAATTAGGAACTGGCGTAATAGATGTAGATACCTCAAATCTAGAGCAAAAATTTGTACACAAATACATACAATATAGTTAAATATACCTTACGTAATATATTAATCACGAAACAATAAACAAGAATATAGATGTTTAAGCAAACAACAACAACATTAAAATCAATACTCTATGCTTTACTGCTTGGTGTTTAATATTAGTTGTAGAAAGGCGCAATTTTAATATTAAAACTGCATTCAAGTTCTACGGCAAAATATAAAATATTCACTCTCTTGCAATACTATATTTCAGTTTTATACATACATAGTTACACATATGAATCTATATTATGTCGAATTTTTTCAAACCATTTTGCGATATATTACTTGTATAGAAGGTAGCTGAATTGGAAAATTGTTGACACTTTTGTAACGAATAAGGAACCTTGGATAAAAGCTTTGAGCAAGAAATAGAATGTGGAATTTAAGAAAAAGTATTGATTGATTGCTTGTCTTTCTTTGATGGAGTTAATGTAATGGCTGGTAATATATTACAATATGCTGAAGTAATTTTATTAATACGTTTTAACTATTACATTTTTGTATTAATTTATGGCTAGATAGAGTGATATATCATCCATTTAAAGGCAATAATGCGTTATTTCTTCATTAAATATAAGCGTAAATGTCAATTATTCATTCAGTTCCTTCAAAACTTTGTAGTGTCATGTCTATAATTAATATTTTAGAATGTAAATCTTATAACTTTTTTACAAAAAAATCATTACATGTTTCCATCATTTACAAAGAATAAATTGTTTCCATTACTGTGCTTAATGGAAATTCATTTAATTTAATTCACAGTTCAGTATTTTGAATGAAAAAAATCAATACTTAAATGTGGGGGTAGTTCTAAGTAGAGAAAACATTCCCCGTTAATACTAAAAAGACGGATTAAAAATGATATATAACTGTTTGAGGGTTTCTGGAATAGTATAAACATTAACTGCAATACAATGCATAAGCAACAGAAATGTGACACACCTACATACCCTACACGTTCAAATTGCGAGTCATTGTAGAATTATTTTCGTACATTAAAATGCTCACATTATTTGATTAGATTACAGTTATAGGTAAGGTGAGATAGAGTCAAGCATGAGCCTCAATTTTGGAAGTAGGTTTTTTTTGTGAACAGCTTGCAGAAAAATGATTGCATATTGGGCGCCAATGTAACTTAACATGGTAAGGTGTGCGGTCCAAGATCAATCGCCACGTAGAAATTCTCTTAGAATTTTGTAAATAGTAATTTGTACAAACAAAAACAATAATTAAGAGACAATTAAAGGCGAAACTTTAAAGAATTAAATTCTGAAGCACATAATAAAAGAATATATTATTATAGATAACTTAAACAATAAGAAGATACGCTTACTACGGGATACTTCAATTATGAAACGGCTATCCGGTCCAGTTTTTTTGATAAATAAACCTATCTTCGCAGCTAAATCGCATTAATTGCGCTTGTCTTTAAAAAGTTCTTCGCAGATGTCTAAATTTCTTCTTATGGACAGGAAAATGTGCACCCGTGCTGCACTTACTTGATTCATTAAGTTAGAAGAATAGAATATGATATTCTAGGAGCCTAACGAAAGACAAGGTTGTATGTCTACATATTTAAACTAAACGAATATAGTTATCAAATTATGGTCCACTTGCAATGGAATTTTTAATGTGTGAAAGTTACTATTTTGCCAAAGATTATTTAAATTAATTTCGAGAAGTAAATTTATTAATTGTTACGTATTGCTTTTTAAAACTTTCTGAAACGTTAGAATATTAAAACAAGTATGTATCATTAAATAGAAAAATTATTTTGTATACGACACCTAAATCAAAATAAGTTTATCGCATCTCCAAATACAATTTAAAATAAATAATTTCATAGCGCAAATACTCAATCTTAATTAAATTAATAATATACATATATTCAGAACAGTCTTAGATTTCCGATATATTCAATCGATCAATAATTAACGAAATGCATCTTACAATAAACGAGTTAAGCAAAATTATAAGGTTAAACCTTGTAGCCGTGTGAATTAAATGCAGGCGCAAATTTATAGAAATGGATAATATCGATTATTGTGAAAAGGGCATGGTTTTGACAGAAATTAAAGGAGACACGGATACTACATCGAGTGAGTCGCATTTTTATATTCTATGATGAAAAATTGTGCAACATTTTTTGAGCATGGTTGTAAAAGCTTGTAAGATGTTTCCTGAAGTAAAAGAACGTTATTGAGGATTTTTAAACAAATCTTCTCTAACAATTAGATTCAATAGCTTGGAAATAGATGCAGGGAGTAGCAACGAGAAAATGGCAGGTGTAAAGGAAACGAGAAAAAAAAAGAATAATAAAAGGCACACTAGAATTTAGAAGGAGTTGCAAAATCAATCGATTCAATTAAAATTGAAGTTGAACGGAGTTATTTAGATATTATTGAAAATAGGGTTTATAACGAGGCAGAAAGAATTAAGGGATTGATTAGAAGAAGATATAGAAGGTGAGTTGCAAAACATAAAGCGAAAATATGAGAATGATAAAAGTAAAAATTAAATTTGAATTTGAATTTGAAAAAGACGGGTGAAGATGTACAAGTTAAAAATTGAAAATGATTGAACAGAAGTATTATTAACAATAAATCGAAGATAATTCTCTAGAGGCCGTATTGTTTCTCTAAGAAGATTTTCATTAGCTTTTGATTATTGTAATTACTGTGAAAAGTTTTGATATATATTAATAATTTAAAGCTATCAATATACCTTTTAGGATGAATGAATTTCCGATATATCAAAATTACGGCTTTCTTCAAAAGGAAGCTTAACATAGTTGGAGATGTTAGAATTTCATAGAGTTCTGATTTTTTTGTGAGAAACGTGTTCTCTTATTCCGGTAAATACATGCTTTCTGATTTACCCTATATATGAAAAAATGGCATTGTTCTTTATTTGGCATGGTTGGTATTGGGGTTCGTATGTCACAATTTTGGAGAGTGGGAATAAAATGTTTTATATTGCAATACAAGGTGTCCGAAATATAAGGACAATAAAAAACGCTTATAAACTATGTTTCCAAATTGCATAGTTTTCGAAATATTTACAATTAAAGTTTTCAGCCCGCCCCTGCTTTTTAACTTGGGCTACTGTATTGAACAAGAAATAGCAGGCCGACCTTACATCTTTAGTCACTGAAGGAAGCCGCACGTACGCATACAATTTTAGAGGATCACTGATGAATAAATTTCAGTCGAGTATTATTAATACCAGATACGTTTATTACCGTTTAAATTAAAAAGGTTTATTTTCTTCTTTAAAATTGCTAGTGGTCTGTTAATTCTACAAGTTTGTAACTCCTTTAAAATAAAAACAAGGTTAGACACGATTCTTAATATGTATACTTTTAAAAGCATTTTTTAACCCTTTAAAGACGACCGTGACGTTTTTGTTACATTTTAACTAAATTGTAGTTATGAACAAAATTTATTGCAAATTTAATTCTTTTTGCCAAAATACTAAAAATAATTTAGGCTTTAAAGGGATAACTTTCACTTTTACAAAATCGCTTTAATACGGCGTTAAATTTTTTTTGATAAGTATCTTCATATTATCGATACTTGCACTTGTAAAAGTACCTACATAACACCGAAATCGAAATTAGATAAACTACTAATAATGTAGGTAGTTAAAATAAGTTAAGGTGATTGTATAGTTAAAATGAGATACCGCCATTTTAAATATGAACACATGTTATAAATTTCAAGTACTGAGTGGCTGTAAAGCGCAAGAATGAAATAGAAAACAAAATTTGAGAGTGAAATAAAGATACCGCGTATCAAAATAGTATATAAAGAGCGACGAAAGTACGCTTAAGGGAACTTAGTTTTTAAACGCGGAGCGAGCTAGGCACTCTGGTGTCAACCTCGAACCAATTTACTTCACATTTGATCGCGAGACGAGATACTCAGCCTGCAACAGCGAAGCGGCGTTCCAAATTCGAGCGCGATACGATAAATCTGAAGCACGCTCTCCTATCGAGGCCAGCTTTATGAATAAACCTTTGATCTAAAATACATAATTGAGCCGGTGAACTTAGTTTACGTTTGGAAGTTGTAAAACCTTCTTGCCATCGCTGACGAGATCTAGGTGCCCGGGTAGGCCAGATCGTCACCGAATGCTAAACACGATTCTTCAGTTAAACAGTTGCGAGGGTAACAGTGAAGCCATACTCGATGAGTTGACTGCCTTGTTCTGGTGTCAAAGTTACCCGTCATACTTGACTAAAGAACCTGACAGACCCGCAGGGGATATTTGTAAATGCTTCCGCCAGTTGCGAAGGTAACAGAAAGTTGCGTTGAAAGATATCTAGACCGCAAAGGATCGTTGGATCAGGAGAATAGCAAATATTGTAGGTCGACTATTACCGTTTTGTGTATCTTCGACAACAGCGTTGATACGAGAAAATTTCCAAGTACATCCTAGAGTTCTCTAAAGGCCTGTATAAATTAACTATTGTTGGTTATAGCCCTCTTATGAGAAGCACTATTTAATTAATTTCATTGACATTAATATAACTTTGTCGTCCGTCCGTTGTTTAAAAGTTAATTCTAGCCGAAACAAACCATTTGCTATCAATGATAATTGAATACAGTCACTGTTTGAACTTCACTAGTCAAACTCAATATTTAATTACCGTCGTTATAGAACAACTAATGATTTCTTCATTGTGTAAATATTAATTGTAGTATTCCAGAGCGTTTATTTAATTTGTTAGAAAGCGCAGTGTTTATCATAGCGTTAGAAAAAGCGTAGTAAATTGCTCCACCATTATTTTGTACATATTTATTCCCAGCTATTCACACTGTAAATACTTCTCTATCTGTAAATAATCATTTCTTTGTTTATAATACATGTCTGATGGAGGTTTACTGACTTATTATTTATTAACTAATTTAGATAGCTATGAATGATCAAGCCCTCCGTTAATGAGAAGTCCTGTAAAGAGAGAACCCGGCCTGCACGACTGTAGTCTATCGAAGCTAAATATAAATTTTCTCCCTCGACACAAGTATAAAAAAACGAAACGTCACACACTCTTTTGTCTTGTGCATAATTGAAATTTTGTGAAAATAGTTAAAAATCTAAACAATAAATGAATTTCATTAAAATTTTGATTAATTTACATTTAGTAAAAATTGTGTTCATATAAATTAATGTAAATAAAACTTATGCCAATTTAAGATATTTATCAAATAAGTTTATAATAATTAATGTGAAATAATTATAATTAATAAGCAATAGTGTTTTACCACATATAACTAAACTTAGATGATTTAAAGAAGTATGTTCGACTATTTTTTTATTAAAACATCTGGTGACCTCGACTAAAAAGTATTCTAATAGTAAAGGGAACATTATACTGTATCAACAAAAACAGTCACATTTATGTTTTTAAGTAAGTTTCATGGTAAAGGATATTACAGGTCTGTATCCACGGTAGATTTATACGTGAAAATTTACGAAAACTTTTTTTTACGTTAGATTAAATTTTCCAACAGATTTATGTTTACGAAGGGCTTGGGTACGCGTGTGTTAAATAATGCTTTTTATATTGCGTACACCTTGTATAGTTATTCAATTATAGTACTTTTCTGTAAAAGTGTTTAAATTCTGGATTTATTGAAAAGGTTTTTAATTTTTTGCGAAACGTTACGAACTATCTAGATTATGTAATCAAAAATTTCCTTTGTAGGTTGTAATTTAGCTTCGTAATCTCTCAGCTAATAGGATGTGATAAAAAATTACTTAATGCTGAAAACTTAAACGTCGAAATTAAGAATGTGTGGCCAATGAAAAGGGCTCCAGAGGAAACTTGAATCAGCTAAAGATTCAGATTCTTCTAAGGTTTGGTAATATCCTGAATTATTTGTACCTATAATGAATCAATCTGCTATATTATATGTATACTGATTTTACAATGTACATACTATATCGTGAAGCTTACACTTCAAGTAATTATTCTAAATTATAATAGAAGATTTAAATTTAGCAAACACATTTATTAAACACATTAAGAATTGCAAATATTACAAACATCATTCCTAAATTAATCGCCAGGATGGCTCTCTTACTACTTTATTCTAACTCATATTACAATTTGTAGCCTATTACCCCGTTCTTATAACACGATATTAGTTACGTTAGCTAGCTCTGAGACTCTATAGGAGGGTGCGTTAGAGCTGCACTTAAATAGCATTCAATGGTTTATAGTTTAAGGGTGCCAGACGGTCCATTCCGTCAGATAGGAAACGAATTATGTAGTGAAATAGTGACCGTTGGATACTATTTGTTTCTAGGGACAATAAATATGCACACTGGAAAGAAAACGAACAGGTTGTAATCAAAACTTAATTAATAATAAAATTATTTAAAGAAAACTAAATGAATAACAACATTTTATATAAAATGAGATAAATAATGCAAATAAATACTTAGTCAGAGCTTCCATTATTGATTTCCTTATAACTTCAACATCTCTTGTCCATTTTGAATGCACGTTAGAATTTGGTTCACACTTCGTTGTTCGAACAAGGAAGGGCAGACGCAGACTGCTGAAAAATACACATATGATGTAATATGTCTAACATGAAACTGAAAATTAAGTTAAATAAAATATACAAGGAACTCTATTATCAATAAGGTTCTGACTTATTTTTGAAGTTATAAATTATTTATACCAAAAACAATAAAATAAATGTATTCAATTAATTGCTCATAAAGAAATAATGTAATTTAGATTTGATAATTTAAATTAGTATTCCTTTTAGGAATTGAAATTTACTATTAATATGAATTGCTCTAACCTTATTATTTCAAAAAGCAAGGTCGAATGTTCTTCCTTATTTTACTGGTTGCAAATTGAATTAAACTATAGTGCCATTCTTAAGAAGTAAAATAATTTACCCTTTTTAATTCGAGGTACTAGACCTTTATACACGATGTAACAAGATAATATCTGGCTTAATTTCACCACGTGTACTAGAACTGATATCTATTTAAATTCCTATAAATCTTTCAATGCAGATTCTAATTGCTTCCTTGAAATAAGGCAATTCTTCCCGATTTAAATCAAACTAAAAAAAACAAAGAAAAATTAGCTAAACTATAATTACCAAAGAAAAATGGTCGAATTTCGAACGTTTACAATCGTATTGTAATCTTAAAAGGTCTTCTTAAATATATATAATTATTTTCATTTTAATGAAGACGACTATATATTACACTAAGTAATTTCATTATTTCACAGTATTTTTATTTCGAATTTAATTTATTCGATATTATTTTAACAAACTATTAATACAACATGTTTATTGCAGAGGCCCTGGAAAAAGACAAAGCCTCGAAGTCGTTCACAGATCTCTACAAAAGATAAATATGCGTATTAGCCAAACACGTTGGTAAATTCACAACGTTGTCACTGTTATTTTTGAAAACGAATGTTGCCCCTTTTTTGAAAAACAGTACAACCAAATATAAATGAATATATGATGAAATTTTATTGTTAATTTAAATAAACTGAAAGCAATTAAATTACTAATGTATATACAAATATATATGTAACGATGTAATGTTACAAATTACGAACATATACATTGGTTTATTTGCACAGGATAACGACAACTTCATAGCGAACTATGGAATACTTATGTTTCGTGAACAATAAAATTAATTATTTAAAATTAGCAAAAATTATTAACATGCTACACTTATGTCCACGACACAATGTGTACATCAATCATTCATTTGCAATTTAATGCGCTGGTTAAAAACTGCTAACAAAAGTGGTTTCAATATTAAATATGTTAGATAAAAATTTTATAATTTGAATTATTCTTCAAGAATCAATAGTGAAAATCTACCTTACAGACTTTCCGCCGTAGGAATGCCGTGAAAAGCTCTTCAGTCTGTTTAGAGACTACAAATTACCCTAGTTAACAATGTCCATCGGTATTCTTTAGATCCCAGAGCTATAAATTCCTCTGGACTTGCGTATTCGATGAATTTACTTAACAATTTAAAACATCTATTACAGAATAGCAATAAATCCCCAGTCTACTTTTTCTCGCATGGGACGTGAGCGCTGACTATCTTCTTAATCAGGTGAAGTGCTTCGTTATTAACTCTAGAATGTTACACATCACTTATGCACAATCGAAATTCATATTTTAACTAATTTTATACTTACCTTATTCCTCGCATCTTGAAGCGATCTTTTATTTGAACTCCAATTATATCTTTCGCACGCATTCCAAATCCTGACCCTGGTCATTGAAATAAGGATTGCTCATTAGAGAAACACGTAAGCCCTGAATAGCACTATATGATGCATAAATCGGGATACCATTTTTACCATCAAACGAGGAATTTTATGTAACTCAGCAAAACAATTTATTCTCACTGTATTTTAAAAATTTAATTTTTAAATCAAAACTAGTCCATGTTAAATTAGACACATTCTGTTATAATACACGTTATTGAATGTTATAACAAAAGAATACTTAATTTATTCTATAAAAACGAATGTACAGGGTGATTCGAAATAATTAAATAAGGCTTCTCAGGCTAACTATGAGCAACCAAATAGCGTGACATTATTGCAAAATAATAGATGGATAATTAAAAATGATATTGAACAACTTCAACAGACTCTTGAAATCAATCCGTTTAGTGCAAAATTAACAGTTTGGTGTGGCATTTACTTTTTTGGGATTTTAGGTGCATGTTGTTGAAGAAGTCGGCCATACCGTTATAGTAATGACTTATCGCTATGTTAAATACTGGATGACTTTGTTCCGCACAAACTGGAAATAGTAGGAGCAAGAGATAGGATGTTGTGGTTCCAGCAAAATTGAGCTACAAGCCATTTCAAGGTACGGAAGCATTTCTTGACTTCCATGGTATCCGAACTTTTTTCTTTGCAGTTTTTTAAAATCAAGGGTCTACACAAGCGAACCTACAACCTTAGCAGAACTAAAAGAAAACAATGACCGAAAGATTCACAGGGCTGATAATAAACATGTTGAAAAGAGTAATGGGAAGTGTACCTGCTCGAAGTAGCGGATGTATTTAGTAAGAAGGTGACCATCTGATGAATGTTATTTTTAATAGCAATAAACTTAATTTAATCAATGTTCATCTTTATTTATGCCTAAACAGAATACCGCAATAGTAGTTATAGATTAAACCAATTGCCCCGCCCGTTACTTATCGTAACTGATAATATTTAAATTGAAAATGTGGCTACTTGGGAATTAATTTGGGAAATAATTTGGGTTTTTGTTAATGATGTTGATATCTGTATTTTTAGTGTTTGTGTTAGTCTTGATTCATTTAAAGGTCGGTATTGGGATATTTATGGGTACTATTGCTTTTGTTATTAATTAAATATTTTAAATTTCCTTATAATTTTATAATTTTGTTTCTGTATTTTGTGTAGATAAAAATTTGTATTATTTTAGTTGGTCCTAGGTGGTTGAATGTAGCTCTGAACATAATTTCATGTGTAGTTGCCAAATTGATATCCTAATTTCTTGACTAAAGAAGCGTTAGTATATTATTTCGTCTTTTTAGAGTTTTATTTGTACTGTTTTGCGTGAATCTAGCGTTCTAAAATTATTGGAGCGACAGTTTATTTTTGCAAATACATTTGATTATGGACCACGTGTTTAGATTTATTCATTTCCTTAACTTTAATTTATGCTTATATGTTTGGATATTTTTTGCTTAGCTAGCTTATTCAAAATGTAGACTGAAGCTGATATCCAAAATTTATTTAAATTGAGAGTGTGGTTAAAACTTTAAATCAAATTAAAATTACTTGACGCTTTATTACTTAATGTATAATGTTCGTCTGAAAGGTGAATTATATTCACAAATAACTTTATAAATCATATTGATTATATAGTGTAGAATAGAGATGAACAAGTTTCGAAATACTTCAAGTACTCATCATGATAGACGGTAATGTTGAATAATTTCATGCTAATAGTAAAATAAAATGGACGTAGATATTGATGGAAATATAATGATGTGAAGTGAATAATTGCAAAGAATACATTGTAAATTGTAATTACAATCGACTTATAAGTGTTATTCGGCGGGTCTCTTGTCTGTTTACACTTGAGCTAATACATTACTCTTGAAATAATGAAATACCATCTTTAGTTTTTCAAAAAGTTTAGGTGTTAACAAGTGTTAACCTAGAGCTATAATCTGACCGGTCACTGTCTGATGCTTGAGATCTTCAAAGGAAACAACATCCTCAATTTTATTGTACGATCACAGAACTTAACGTTTAGTTTTTACGTAGGATAATATCCGCAGGATTTAATAATTGACTCGTTAATACATCAAGTAAAAAATTATTTGTTTCACATTTGGAACTAAAGAAGTGAATTCTTTTTTTCTCAAATTTTTACATTTTCTTGATAATAAATCAAACAATAAACTGAGGTTTGCTAACAAATGTTACGTTATACATACCAGTAAAATTGAAGTGACAACTTAAATTTCTCAACTTTTAGTTTTATGAAAATAAATCTCTCAACAACTAAGTCACACTCATATCACTAATGCAAAAGAATAACTAATAATATAAATTGATTTAGATGACACTGCGCATAAGAAGAAAATGTTTGGTTTCACTTTGTTGTGCATGTCATTATGGAAAATCTTTACTCACGCGGATAAAATAAAAATGTGCTGTTTATATTAGTAATTGCATTCTAGTTAACAGGGTAGTTACAGCACAACCTTGTTTGTTTAGATAAGAAAAAGGATATCCCGTTAAATTTGAGGTAACTGATTTTCTTTGTTCCCAAATCATCACATATATTTTTAAACCTTCTAATTTATATTAAGCTATCCTGTACAGAAATGATGTTCAAGTTAAATTATTATTTAAATTAAATGAAGTTGTAAATAAATACGAGAATGCTTATAATTTAATTTAAATATGTTTTTCATAACGCAGAATTTTTCCTTCAACCATCGCGTTCACTTTCTTTATTCATTAATAAGTTAGCTGAATTTTAAGAACCTCATTTAAAATAAATTTTGATTAAGAACTTGTGCCTAATTTTTTCGAAACGGTTAATTTTGTATGCTGGTTTCAAGCGCTGCTAATTAACAGCTTCATATTTTATTTCAATTAAATAAATGTTAATAAAGCGAACGTCTCATGCTAGCTTTAATATTCTTGTATCTAGTAAAAATTTCTTAAGTTATTGATCACCCTATTAGATTTGAATTTATTTATTGGAGCCCATTCGCAATAAAGTAATTACGTTATAAAAATACGAATAGATGCTTTCAAGTTTATCTTCAATTTAATCGTCGCTAAAAGATTACTTTTCGCATATATATTGCAGTATGCATTGCTTAATTTATGTTTAAGAATATTAAACGAAACATTCCAACAAATACATTTATTTCTTTCGTTTAGCTCTCTTGTGTGCTAATATATTACTTAAATTTAAATCTGACTTTTTATGATGCAAAACATGTACCGGTTTGACGTAACTTAAATTTTTTGGAAGTTATATAGAAAGATGGATGTTGTTTAGTCTTCTAAGTTATTCTTGAGTTTTAAGTTTCCAAACTTCATGATACATTGCGGCCTACGATTACCAAATTTAGGTACACCATAGATTTTGCCTATCGATAGATATCGACAGTCATTGTACGAGGTTTGATCAAAAACCTCCTTGTATACATTAAGTATGTTCACAAATTAGTTTCGTTTGGCGAGACAAAGAAAACAAGTAGTTGTTCAATAAAAAAAAAATTACTGTGAAAAATCTTTAAGCCTTATCCCATTTTTCTATATAATTACCGCCATTTTGTAGGCAATTGTGTAACGTTTACACGACCTTAAAGAATAACGCGAAACGCGATTTAAAAAGAATTCATATTAATTCTACGCATTTTACGCGATATTCTTAAATACGGGAGT
>JAHWXV010605693.1:0-16388 GCA_024586415.1 Phrixothrix hirtus | reverse complement strand
CAGCGTACGTACCTCTCAACTATAAATCGAAGATTCCGTTGTTCACCCTGTCCTCTTTTGACTGTCATACGACCGTCATATATTCCTAAATAAAATCTAGATTCGTCACTAAAGACAACACAATGCCATTTAAGATTCCAATGAGATAGTTCATTGCACTATTTCAACCGCTGCTGACAATGTTTTGCAGTCAAAGGAAGCATAAGTTGCGGACGATATGATGTTGACCCAAAACTTCTGATTCGGCGATAAACTGTTCTAAGGGTTACAAGGCGATCTTCTTCATCAAACCATTGATCACCAATAGCCCGAGTAGAGGAAAATTGTTCTCTAAATGCCAGTTGTCTTAAGCGCCAATCTTGACGCTAATTCGTTCTTCTTGAAGCCCCGGTTCTTCTCTTACGATGTTCCTGGCCATCTTCAAACCATTCACGGCACACTCGCGTTACAGTAGAGCGCTTTCGATTTATACGGTTAGCAATTTCCCAAAATGAAGACCAGCCTCGCGCAAACCAATAATTCGACCTGTGTAAAATTCGTTAAATTGACGGTAATATCCTCATTACTAAATTCTAGGCATGATCAAATAAACAAAACACGTTAACAAAAGAACAACAACTAAAGTAATGTTAATTAATGATGAAAAAGAACAAGAAATCGCACGAAAAACAGATCGAACAGGTCGGTAAAAAATATAGCTGTTAAATGTGACGTTACCAAATTATCACTTGATCTCAAAAGTTAATCAATTATTACTTAATGTCAAACCACCAGATCTACCACTTCAATTAAGCAATTCCTACTCCTCCTTGGTGTTGCAATTTCTATGTCACTGAGTATACATATATGGAGATCTTATACGGTTACGCATGAAATTGGGTATAATTAGAGAACATCGAACAGCATAATTCATTGAATTTAAAACAAGTACAAATTTAAACCCTATGTTGCTTCAAAATTCATCTTATCTGAGAAAATGATAGGAAACGAAGATTGGAATTTTGTAATTGGTATTTAGTCCAATTACGAGAAGTTTTATACGGAAATAATCTGGTTCGATGAATGCACGTTTAGCAATAATGCATTTTTGATAAACATTCAGCGATGAATATTTGCAGCAGCGGTGATGGAGTAGGAGAAAACCCAGAATTTTTATGGGACGTAATTTTCCAAATAGATTTAGTTCGAGTATCTGGTATGATACTCTGATTGATAAATTAATTAATAGAACTCGTTTTTACAAATGCAACTTTGGATGCAGATAAATACCATGCACTTATTTACACGAGTCTTTGGACGGATTGCTCTTAACCAAAATGAATGGACTCTATCTTTAGTAAAACAGAGCTTCATTTTACAATAATATGAGCAAACAAAGCTTATCTTTGAGATGTTGCAAGCACCCTTTATATTTTCGCAAGAAATAGTAAGATGTCCTTATTTAGCAACCCTATTCACAAAATTTAAATACAAACACTTCGAAAGTGAACGCTTTTTCGTGAAAAAATAAAATCAAATAAATTCCTTACAATGCCCATAACTTTTTAAAAAAACAAAATGGTACCAAGATAAATTGGTTTAGATCGACCAATTTTAACCCAAGGAAGTCGCCATGGAAGTATGACCTATTATTTACTAAACACCCTGTATATATTTGTCAAATAATAGTAAAAATTGTTTTTGTAACTATTCCGACTTATTAAATCCGAATTCAAATTTAGCACTGTAATTTAGATTGTATATGACAAAATACGAAAATTTTAGCCTGATATCACTAATATTTTCATTGGTTATTTGCTCTCAAGGTTTGTTTCATTTGACCTTGATTGCACGCTCGAAGACTATTTTGAAAGCATATTGCCACAGAAAAATATTAATATCTTGTTTATTTATCAATATTTTGAGTAGTTCTCTTTTTAAAAGAGATGTAAAAACTGGTATCAAATATACGATGATGTAATAAGTCAAAAAGCAACGCAAGTTGTGCATTTTTTGGAAGTAAAAATTTTACTTACAAATCATATTGTACATACTATGATCCAATCTTTATAAAAGCATCATTTTTTAAATAGCAAAGCGTTGACATTATTTCATAAACATAACTATCAAATAAGTTAATAAATAAGAAAGAAATTAATATTTTGCTGAGTTAATGCACTTTCAAATATGGATTGAGAATACATGAACAAACGAATTGAACTTGGTAGACACATAATTTTGAAAATATTAGTGATATTTTTAGATATCTTAAAGCTTGGTGCATTTCTCTATTTTGTAACCATCCAAACTTAAAGTACAATAAATCATAAACGGCATTGCCGACACATTACCTGGAATTGCTGACATTACCTGTAAATTGTAGAAGAATGTTTCCCGCACTGCTTAGTGCATTTCCGAACATTGCCGTCATAGAGGTACACCTACTGCCGGCGTGCTTACTCCCTCGGCTCTAATAGATAATTGCGTTTTTTTGCTATCCTTCAGGCTGTATCTCACACAGAAGCACGAAATTATCTAAAACAGTCTACGGCAGTGGCGGTTTTTCGGGCGAATCAAGTGAAGTGCCTGTTTACCAACTTTTTTCTTACGTACAGTATTTTACCATATTAGGCATAAGATTACCTTTTTCATTTAGTTGATTTAATATACACGAAATATATGTCATTAAGTAGTATCATTAGATGTATCTTTTAATATGACCTTGCAACTCTTCACAAATTTTTCCTACCACGAGCTGCCACTAGTCTACGACCGTGTGTTATTCTATGGGATTAAGATTTTGTAGAACACAAAGTTCGTGCCTAAATTATTTTGTAGGTATGTCGAAAATGTTAAGTATAGAAATTCTATACGGTAAAAAAATAACATCTACGTGCAATATTCTGCAAGGAAATCTTTTTCATCTGTCCAAATAGTCACTAATGGAAGGTTTACTTAAAGTCCTTTTCCCAAAGTTATTGAAAATGAATATGCAGGGAAATTTTATTTAAACTCAGATATTCGTCTTTGTCAGCATGTTGCGGAGTGAATTCATTTACCAAAACAAGTAATAAACCGGCGAATGCAAACAAATTGAAATGTAAATTGTATAAAATCAGATAAACATTCTGTACACATAGTATTAAAATATTCAGTACTTGTTTTATATATAATTCTGTTAAACGTAAATACAAAATAAATCTAACATGAATATCCTTCTTATGTGTTTTAAAATTTTATTCATACACAAATTTTGTGTTATTAGCAATAATCTTGAAGCAGAATTTTTTAGATCATCTAAGGATACCCGTCCATAGGTATTAGTTTGTACCTGATTATTACTAATGGTTTTCTTTGCCGAATTATAATTCAGCAGAGAAATTTTAGTGTAATTAAAAGACCTACTATATAAAATTTAAACAAGAAATTAATTAAATAAGATTGTAATATTATTAAAAAAATTATTTAATTCAAAGTATTTGGTATTAAAAATTGCAATAATTGTGGTAAGTATAATATATTAAAATTATGAATAAAATATAAAAAATTATAGTTATGTATGGCAAATGTCATTCTAAATTCTAGTAGTAGAGGTTAAAGGATAGAATTCGGTAATCGATAGTAACATAGGTAAAATCATTAACATTATTTTGAGGATTACGGCTAGTCAAACAATCAAGTTAGTTTAAATAAATAAATTGCATTTTATAGTTATTTTCGAATATTTTTGATGGTATCTAATGTATTTCAGAATATTGTTTAACATGTTACTATTTTACAGATTTTCGATTCACATTAAACATACCGTTTGTGAAAATGTGTAGAAGAAAATAATCAAAACTATTGATTGTGGGAAGCTACATTAATTATCTACATTAATTATTATAAACAAATCTTTGACTATTATCTATCAATATAAACATATTAATTATATTATTTACATTAATCAAGGGTTTATATTTTTGTTACTTCAATTAGAATCGTAAGTATAATCAATAGAAAACAAATTTGGAATGCGTGTGACAACTACCTATCCCAGTCAGATGAAACATTAAGACAAAATAACAAAAATTGTATATTTTACAAAATACTGTAATAATAATACTTTGTACTGGTTTTCAAGTATAAATGTAAAAAACTAAAAACTACATTTTAATCAAATAAAGGTTGCATGACAAAGGTACTGTTTTATTATACTTATACTTAAGTATCATAAATTCTAGAGAATCTTATTAAAATATTGTAACGAAACTAGTTAATTGTTTTAAAATGTTAATTATTTTCACTAAGACTTCAATTAATTACAATTAACTATATACACTAATTTATTTAACTATCTATTTCACAATCCAGTAAAATCAAACATTTATATTTCTATTTATGTATATTTATATTTATATGTGTATCATTAATGAACAGTATAAGGTTCTAACAAAAACTAAACTAAGAGAAGTTAATCTGGTGTTTATATATAAAAGATAAATTCTAGAACAATATTGAAAAAGATTCCAAAATATTACTCATAATAATGATGTTATAATTTGTACTGCTATGACTCATTGTTGACCTAACTAATTGACAGATATTAGTTTCTGCAATGAGTCATAGGGATTACATCACCTATTTTATTATAAAGAAAACAGTCTAAATGATTCTAGAATTTTTCATTTATTGTTTCTAATTTTTGTCACACTGCCCCCTTCTTAAGACTGTTACGTCCCGTAACAGTGACCTTGGACTTCGCACTTGCGATGGTTCTATTTTTATTGGCGAATGTCTGAATCTGCACTGCGATCCAGGCATACAGCCCCACTTCTTAAAAAAAATGGCAGTCCACAGATTTAGTCGTTGATGGAATTCCATTTGGATTCCAACTACACACCAGGATCTTGACACCAGTGCCTAAAAGCACTACCTCCAACATGTTACGTTCCACGCGCCAATTAAGCTGATCTAGAACGCAGTCGAACTTTGGAACAGCTCACTTTCTATTGGCAACGGTATAAATATGCTTCTTTAAATCCTATAACGCCTTCAACAAGTCTTCATAACGTGTCTTTTGATGAGATAGTGCGTTCATCACAAGGTAGTAAATACTTCGTATAGCTTGGCGGTGACGGCGTATTAGGCAACATGCCTTTCCAATTTCTGGCTCTTGCTGCAGTATTTCTTCTACACCACCACACCTGTTTTTAAACCCAACTGAGATGCCACGGTACATTCGGACGTCCTTAACGGCACAATGGGTCAAGGGGTACTCCGCTGGTACTTCAAACAGGTTTATGTACTCCTCAGTGGTAACCCCAAATATAGCTTTGTGGTTTTCTGAATACGTTGTCATAAAGTCAGTGAATGATTTTTCGCGGTTTTTGATTCCTAATTCTTCCACTTCGAAATGGTTAGCCCTTTGCACACATTCCTGCTGTCTCGGTTCTGCGTTCCTCCTAGCATATGGGGCTAACCGGTTCATATGAACCATTTTGGCCTTTTCTCTGGGCAATTTCATAATACGGTAGATTACATCGGTGATCCTTTTTATCACTTTATACAGAACTTCCCAAGATGTTTGCAATTTCGGGGATAGAACTCGTCGTCGCTGAGGTTGCTACAACCAAACTAGATCATTGAGCTGAAATCCTCCCATTTTGGAATTTACATTGTACTGGACTTTCATTCGATCGCTGGTAATCTGGATGTTATTGCAAACTCTCTCACGTATGGAATATAATTTCTTTTGTAGGCTTTCAGCATAGCATTTCCAGCGACCTCCTCTACAGCTTCACTACCAAACTTCAAACCACACGGTGGTTTATTTCACGCCCAAACAATACTCTAGCTGGAATCTCTCCTGTCGTTTCGTGTACGGCTGATCGGTATGCCATCAGGAACAAATATAAGTACTAATCCCAATCTCTTTGATGGTCCAAGACAACTTTTGACAAATATTTCCCATTTTTCGATTCATGCGTCCTACCATTCCATCTCACTGTGGATGAAGAGCAGTTGGTCTGGTCTTGCGTATTTTCAATAGTTGGCAGAGACTTTAGAATAAGGCTGTCTCAAAATTCATTCCTTAGTCTGAGTGTAATTCCAAAGCAATTCCAAAACGACTAAAGAGTTCTTTTACTAAGGTCTCGGCCACTGTAACTGACTCTTGATTAGGTAGAGCGTATACTTCGGTCCATTTACTAAAATAGTCCATTGCAACCCGAATGTATTTATTTCCTTCTTCGGTTTCTGGAAATGGACCAACTATATCAATCGCGACTCTTTAGAATGGACTACCCACATTATATTGTCGCATCGGTGCTTGTTGCCTCCCCAATTGACTGTTCCCAGATGCACATATTACACATTTTCGACACTACTCTTTAACATCATCCTTGTAGTTTATCCGATAAAATCTTTCATGGACCTTTTCCAGAGTTTTCTTTACTCCCATATGCCCTCCTGATCGATCATCGTACAGCTGTTGTAGTATTTCCGATACTCTGTTCTTCGGAACCACCACCTGCATTCGCCTTTTACTTCCATCATCACTTTCCAGTGATCTTTCAAAAGGCCGTTCTGGACTTGCAAGGAGTACCATATGCTTTAACAGTGAGATTAAATGAGACCACTTGCTTCCAACCTTGTCTTCGACCATCTTTCTTTCGTTTTAATAGCATCTTCTGGCATGGGCCGGTATCCTGATCTTGTTTGACATTATCTGCGTTCCAATCACCGTTATTTACAGTACAACAGTTGACAAGAGGATCTTCAGCTTTTGACTCTAACCGAGCACCTTGCTTGTAATCTTCTGTGCAAGGCCGTCTTGATAAAGCATCAGAATTTCTATGAATTTTTCCAGCACGATATTCAACTTCATAATCATACTCTTGTAGCCTTTCAATCCATCTCGCTATTTGGCCTTCTGCATTTTTAAACAGCAAGAGCCATTTCAATGCTGCGTGATCAGTTCTCAATAAGAAATTTCATCCATAAAGGTATTTGTAAAAGTTTTCAATGGCCTTTACCATCGTTAGCAATTATTTGCGCGTAACACAATAGTTCTTCTCAGATTAGGACAACACTTTGCTAAAATAACCAATTACTCATTCTTGTCAATCTTGAATTTGCGATAGCACTGCACTGACGGCGATGCGTTCAGCATCCGTATCTAAGACAAATCTTCCTTCGATTCTAGGGTAACTGAGTATAGATGCCGTTATCAATGTTCATTTAAGTGTTTCAAATGGCTCCTGGCAGCTGTTGCTCCATAAATATTGCTGGCTTTCTTCAGTAAGTTTTGTAAATGGTTCTGCGATGTCGGCAAATCCACGTACAAATCGACAGTAGAAATTGCATAACCCCAAGAAGCTTCCTAATTCATATTTATTTTGCGGTTGTGGCCATTCTCGTACGGACTCGGTTTTCTCTGGGTCAGCTGCCATGCCTTTTTCAGAGACTATATGACGACAATATTGCACATTGTTTTGAAACAAGTTGCACGTTTTCGGACTAAGTTATAGATGTGCACTTTGGAGTCTTTGAAACACCTCTTCGATATTTTTCAGGTGTTTGTCGAATATCCTTTCAATAACAATGACATCGTCCAAGTATACTAAACATGTTTGCCAAGACAACCCTCTCAGGATCAATTTCATTAGCTTTTCAAACGTCGCTGGTGCATTGCACAAGCCAAAAGGCATCACAGTGAACTGCCAGAGACCAAATCCAATAGATAATGCTGTCTTTTCCTGATGCTCAGGCTCCATACCGACTTGCCAATATCCATTTTTCATATCTAAAGTCGAAAACCAGTTCGAGCCGGAAAGCGTGTTTAAAGTGTCGTCAACTCAGGGTACAGGAGAGCTATCCTTTTTGGTAACGTAAGTTAATCGACCGTTATCCACAAAAAAATCAGGTCCTACCATCTTTCTTTTTAACCAGTACAACCGGAGACGCCCAAGGACTGCTGATTGGCTCTATTATACCTTCACGGGCCATGTCTATGTTTATCTGTTCGAATTCCTCTCGTTTGGATAAAGGCAGCCTCCATGGTCGTTGACGTGGTGGTTGGGCATCAGCGGTATTTAGTTTGTGCGTCACAACATTTGTTCTTCCTTTCAAACTGTCATGTGTGGCAAAAATATCGGTATATTGTTGGATCAATTGACTTGCTTTAGCCTTTTACTCAGAGATAACCCGCTATCAAAGGATTCAAGTGTGGTATGCAATTTAGATAAATTATTTATAATCAAAGCCCTCTCACTGGCTTTTGTGGAATGTACCGTAGATGAGATGGGTATGCAAGTTCCTAATTCGGCGCCTTTCTTTAGCGTTATTGCGTAGGTATTGGCATTCATCAAGCGTACACGTGTTGTTTCCTTGGTATCAATCAACATTCTTCCAGCTAAAATTCCACTACCAATACTTATGTTGCTAGTTTCTAGAATTTCTATACATCCTACCCGGAATTCTCCATTCGATTGGGCCATAACTATTGTTTTCCTGCTTGGTGTTAATACAACTTCTTCAGCTAAGATTGTTTTTACTGTATGTTCATCCCGTTTGTGATGACATGATTATTTATGTCTAACGTAAGGTCAAACTCAGACTTTATATCTATACCCAATATAACAGGCTCGTCAATATCAGCTACTAGGACGCGATGCATTAACTTCCTACAACCGATCTCAATATCTGTAATAACTTTACCATGAACGGTTGCATGATTTCTTGTAGCTGCAAGTAATCGCAGCGGTGAAGGCAGTAATCATACATTTCCATAATGTTTGGTATCACTATTGTCTTCGTTGCTCCTGGGTACAGTAGTATTTTGCAATTTTTCCCTGCAATTGTTCCATTAATGTTAAGACTATCGAGTTTATATTTTAACGATGCCACTTGTATGGTGAATTTCAGAACATGGCTAGCAGAGATCGGTATTCGTCCCTTCACATCGATCCTAATTTTCTAGTTTTCCTGATGTTTTATGTTATCAGCAGGACTGTTCATAGTCTGTTGGCAATTTTTCTGTTCATGTCCCCATTTACCGCACTTCCAGCATTGTGGTTTACGTCACTTTGTTTTTTGAGTCTTAAGTATTCTCAGTAGTATTTCTCCTAGACTCTCAACATCTTCTTTGACTTCTTCAACTCTACTTACACGAGCATGGCCCTCCGATGCTTGTTTGATAGCTTCAAATTCCAGTGCGTGTGCCAATGCACTAAAAATGTCACGCGGACGTGCTAATCTAAGTGCCTGTTGTGTTTCACATTCCCTAAGACCACCGACAAATGTTTGTACACCAATTTGCTGAATCAAACTTTCTGGAGCCGTTGGATATGTTAATCTTACTAGCCGTCCAATTTTAGTTTCAAATTCCTGGGGGTTCTCTCCAAGCTTCTGTACAGGATTTCTTAATTAGGTACACTAGACCCGTTGTAGACGTTATCCCCATATCGCATTTCCAATCGTGACACAAGGCAATCGAAGTTATTGTGTAGATAATCTGGTATCGTTTGAAGAATGCCTAAATCATCCCCACATAGAGCCACTATTAAGGCAGTTGCCTTTTCTTGAATGATCCCACCATTTGGTGTTGCGACTGTCATGAATTTTTTGTAGTAGTTGACCCAAGATGTCTTTTCATCATATGTTGGTGCTTTAAATTGTCTTCTAGTACTTGGCATGCCATTTTTAGTTACAGACAAATGTTCCACTTGCGGTATATTTGCTTCGTTTAATTGTTCATGAGGAACTAGTGACCCTTCCTTCTTAGGCATGCTGAGATCATTATTTACGGTAAGGAGAATAAACTTTTGATGTAGATCGTCAAACTTCTTAGTTGCTTCCTTATATTTTGTAACATTGGTAACATCTTCTATTTATTTTGTTAATTTACTGGTAATTTCTTCTTTTAATGGAATTTGGCCTGACTTAATTTGATCCTGTAGTTTATTTTGACTGGATCCCAGTTCCTCTTGTATTTTACGTTGGCTTACATTAATTGATAACATTTCCTCTTTTAGCTTGTTCGTAATTTCTTCTTTTAATACATTTTGGCTTGATTCAATATGAACCTGTAGTTTATTTTGATTTGCATTAATAGATAAGATTTCCTCCGTTAACTTGTTTGTAATTTCTTCATAGAATTTATTTTGGGTTGAATATATGGATACATTTTTTTTTGTAATTTAGTTTGATTGGATTCTATTTTATCTTGATTAGAATTCATTTTATCCTGCATCTTTTGCAACATTTTCACCAACGCCTCCATATTTTGTTTTTCGGCGCTTCTTGTCACTGGCATATAAAACAATTGACACTAGCTTTTAATTAATAATAATCTGTGAGTTGCCACTTTTAATAACAAACCCGACACCTGACACCAATGTAACGAAACTAGTTAATTGTTTTAAAATGTCCATTTATATTCACTAAGACTACAATTAATTACAATTAACTATATACACTAATTTATTTAACTGTTTATTTCACAATCCAGTAATATCAAACATTTATATTTCTATTTATGTATATTTATATTTATATGTGTACCATTAATGAACAGTGTAAGGTTGTAACGAAAAGTAAACTAAGGGAACTTAATATACTGTTTATATATAAAAGATAAATTCTAGAACAATACTGAAGAAGATTCCAGAATATTACTCCTAATAATGATGTCATAATTTGTAATGCTATGACTTATTGCTGACCTAACTAGTTGACAGATATCGGTTATCGCTATGAGTCATAGGGATTAAATCACCTATTTTATTATAATGGAAACATTCTAGATGATTCCAGAATTTTCCATTTATTGTTTCTAATTTTTGTTACAATATAAAGTTATTTCTATATATAATGCAATATATTGAAAAATAGTCTACTAGTAATCCTGCCACCTGCCTTCGCAGATATGAATGAGTGATATATATATATATATATATATGTTGCCTATGTGTAAGGAATAGATGACAATATTTAATTCCGTAACTGTACATTAGCTTCTCTTGATTGTGAAATTTACGCGCGTGAACCTCATTTAGAAAACATCATAACTCTTACCTGTTCAATTACTCGTCTTAAATATTTTTTGTTTTGATGTTTGTTGTTTATCTTAATGGTTTTGCCTATTAGAATAAACAATAAATTATTTATCAAGGTTAAAGAAATTGAGGCGAGAAACCTTATGTTATTGATTAATTGTAGCGCATCGGTTTGACAAAGTCGTTGCATTATTCTACTTGGTTCTCATTAAACCTACTAATATCCTATTGCTACGCCTACTATTAATCTTTAATTGCATTCTAAGCAAAGTTGTCAACTATTTTTATTGTGTATCAATTTATCACTTTATAGTGCGTGTCCCAAAACTATTATCTATTAATCTGTATGTGTTCGTTGTTTATGGTAATTAAAGTGTAACGTTTTATTATTAGATGTATTATAGTATACTTGTACCTTTCTAAAATTAAGGTACATGTATATTTCATTGTAAACTTATCTTTACAACTGTAAGTATTAGTAACCCATTTAATTAGCTGCTGTGACAGTATCTCCCGAAATACTCTGCTCATATCAAGACGTTAAACTTTACATAGCTTTCTATCTTTGCTTAAGCAATTACATAGGATGTATGATAAAGGTATGATCAAATCATAAATATTCATTAGGAACAACATAGGTCACAAAAAAATATTAATTACATTCTCGATTAATCAAAGTTTAAATTATACAAAATTGTTTGGTCAATAGTGCTCTACATACCCATAATGTTGGATCATGCTTTTATAATAAACCGTGTATTTATTACTTAATTTGACACAAATATATACAGGATGTCCTACAAAGCTCTGGGCGGAGGATACCGACTAAACCATTAACTTTAGAAAAAAGCTTTTAAACAAATCTTTAACTGTTTGTAAAGAACTATAACATAATATTATTTTCATTTATGCAGCTCGTTCCATAAAATCGTGTTTGACAAAAATGGTATTTTTTCAAATAGATCATCCCATAGTTTATTTAATATTTGGATTTTGTGTGTTAATTGGCAGAAATAATTATAGTACTTGTGCATGCCTTAACTTACCCGTTCTTCTATTATTTTGCAATTTTCGAAAAATTTATCAGTGGTAGCAACACACCGAACAGTCATATTTTTATAACAAACCCGTATTTGTAAGATTTGAATGGGTTAGTAGACAGCCCACAGTCGGTCCTATCTTGGAAATTGATTAAAGTTGCGATTTTTTTTAACATTGGCACAATTTTATGTTCAATAATACAAAGTTCTAACGTCAAAAGCTTCTTTGTTTTAAATGGACTGCCCCATATTTTTCAACAATACAAGAATTGCCTTAATTTATTAAATTTAGCGGTTTTATTTCTATAATAATTTATACTTTCTTTACCATAAAATTTAAAAGATTAAATATGGATTTACAATATGCATGTGTTCGCGTGCGAATGTGTGCGCTTGTGAGCATACTCTTGTAGGCTTTGAATCCATCTCGCTATTTAGCCTGCTAGATTCTTGAGCCGCAGGTGCCATTTCAACGCTGCAGGATCATTTCTGAATAAGAAATTTGGTCCAAAAGTTATTTGTAAAGGTATTCAACGGCCTTTATCATCGCTATCAATTCTTTTCCCGTAACAGAATAGTTCTTCTCAAGTTTGGACAAGACTTTGCTAAAATGCCCAATTACTCGTTCTTGTCCGTTTTAGATTTGTGATAGAACTACACCGATGCCGACATGGCTAGCATCCGTATCTAGGACCAACCTTTCTTCTATTCTAGGGTAACCAAGTATAGGTGCTGTTATCAATAATCGTTTCAGTGTTGCACATTGTTCCTGGCAGCTATTGCTCCATAAATATGACTGGCCTTCTTCAGTAAGTTTTGTAAGTGATTTTGCAATTTCTGAAAATCCACGTACAAATCGACGGTAGTAATTGCATAACCCCAAGAAGCTTCCGAATTCATGTTTATCTTTCGGTTGTGACCATTCTCGTACGGTCTCAATTTTCTCTGCATCAGCTGCCACACCTTTTTCAGAGATTATATGACTAAAGTATTGCACACTGTTTTGAAACAAGTTGCACTTTCTCGGATTAAGTTGCAGATGTGCACTTCGTAGCCTTTGAAACATCTCTTCGAGATTTCTCAGGTGTTCATCGAAGGTCTTTCCAATAGCTATGAAATCGTCCAAGTATACCAGATATGATTTCCAAGACAACCCTATCAAGATTAATTCCATTAGCCTCTCAAACGTCGCTGGTGCATTACACAATCCAAAAGGTGACTCAGTGAAGTGCCAAAGACCAGATCCAACAGAGAATGCTGTTTTTTCCCGATTTTCAGGTTCCATACCGACTTGCCAATAACTACGTTTCATGTCTAGAGTCGAAAACTATTTGAAGCCGGAAAGCGTGTCTAAAGTATAGTCAATTAAGGCTAGAGGATAGCTGCCCTTTTTGATTACATCATTTACACGCGGTTATCCATGCAGAATCTGGTACTGCCATCTTAATTTTTAACCAGTACCACTGGTGATGCCCAAGGACTGCTGGATGTCTCTATTATCCCTTCGCGGCTATATCCTTGATTAGCTGTTCAGCTTCGCCGCGTTTGGATAAAGGCAGTCTCATTCGTCGTTGACGGATTGGTTGGGCATCACCGTAATTTATTTTGTGTGGCACAACATTTATTCTTTCTTTCTAATAGTCGTACGTGACAAATATATCGGCATATCGTTGGATCAACTAACTTGCATTGGCTTTTCGCTCAAGAGATAACTCGTTATCCAAGGATTCTCACTGGATTTTGTTCAACGTACTACAAATGAGATATATGTGCAAGTTCCTAAGTGGGTGCCCTTCTTTAGCGTTATTTGGAAGGTATTGACATTTATCAAGCGAACAGGTGTTGTTTCCTTGGTGTCGATCGACGCTCTTCCAGCTAAAATTCCACTACCAATACATATGTTGCTGGTTTCTAGAATTCCTATGCATCCTACCCGGAAGTCTCCATCCGGTTGGCCCATAACTATTGTTTCGCTGCTTGGTGGTAATGTTGCTTCTTGAGCTAGGGTTATTTTCATTGCACGATCATCTTGTTTATTAATGGGTATCTCTCCATCATCAACTCGTATGACATGATACTTTAAGTTTAACGCAAAGATAAGCGCAGAGATTATATCTATACCCAATACAACACGTTCCGCAATATCGACTACTAGCACGCGATGCGCTAACTTCCTAAAACCGATCTCAATATCTGTAATAATTTCACCATGAACAGTTGCGTGCTGTACTGTATCTGTAAGTAATCGCAGTTGTGATGTCAGTAATCTTCCATTCCCGACAACGTTCGATTTTACTATTGTCTTCGTTGCTCCTGTATTCAGCAGCATTTTGCAATTCTTCCCTGCGATTTTTCCATTAACATAAAGCCTATCCAGTTGATGTTTTAAGGATTCCACTTTGTTGGCAATTTGACAATTTTCCTGCGTATGCTTCTGTTTACTGCGCTTCCTGGATTGAAGTTTACGTCCTGTTAACTGTTGCATCTTAAGTAATCTTAATATCATTTCTTCTAAAGTCTCAGTACTATCTTTACCTTTCTTAATGGCTCGCACACGAACATGGCCCTTTGACGCCTAATTGGCCGCTTCAAGTTTTAGTGTGTGAGGAAATGCACAAATAGAGTCACGCGGACATGCTAATTTAAGTGATTGTGGTGTTTTAGAATCCCTTTGAGCATTTACAAATGTTACACCCCAATTTGTTCAATAAAACTTTCTGGTGTCTTTGGGTACGCTAATCTTACTTACCGCGCAATTTCAGCTTCGAATTCCTGTAGTTCTCTCCAAGCTTCTGTACACGATTTCTTAACTGGGCAGAGTAGACCTATTGTAGATGTTTATCTCCATATTGCATTTCTAATCGTGAAATACGGTTATCGTAGTTATTCTGCAGGTCGTCTGGTATTGTATGAAGAATGGTAAAGCATCCCCACGTAGAGCCACTATTAAGGCAGTTGCCTTTTCTTCAACGGTCCATACATTTGATGTGTGGCTGCCATGAATTGTTTATTATAGGTGGCCCAAGACGTGCTCCCATCATACGTGGGTGCTTTAACGTGTTTTCCAGTACTCAACATGCCATTTTCAATAACAGGCATATGTTCAACTTGCGCTATATTTGCTTCCGTTGATTGTTCATGAGGAACTAGTGACGCCTCCTTCTTTCGACGTAGTTCGTCACACTTCTTAGTTACTTCCTCATATTTTGTTGGCATCTCGTTGATAACATCTTCTATTTCTTGTGTTAATTTACTAGTACTTTCTTCTTTTAATGCATTTTGGATTGATTCAATTTGATCCTGTAGTTTATTTTGATTGATTTCCATTTCCTCTTGTATTTTACTTTCATTTGCATTGATCAATAACATTTCCTCCTTTAATTTGTTACTAATTTTTTCGTGCAATTTATTTTGATTTGAATTTATGGAGACCATTATTTTTTGTAATTTAGTTTGATTGGATTCTATTTTTTCTTGATTAGAATCTATGCTTTCCTGCATCCTTTGCAACACTTCGATCAACGCCTCATATTTTGTTGTTCGGCGCTTCTTGCTACTGGCATATAAAACAATTAACACTAGGTTTTAATTGTCTGCGAGTTCAATTGTTAAAAACAAATGCGACACTGGGCAACAATGTAACGAAACTAGTTAATTGTTTTAAAATGTTTGTTTATATTCATTAAGACTACAATTTATTACAATTAACTATATACACTAATTTATTTAAATATTTGTTTCACAATCCAGAAACACTATGTATATTCATATTTATATGTTTATCAGTAATGATCAGTATAAGGTTCTAACAAAAACTAAACTAAGAGAATTTAATCTGCTGCTTATATAGAAAAGATAAATCCAAAAACAATAGAAATAGAAGATTCCCGAATATTACTGATAATAATGACGTAATAATTTGTAATGCTATGACTTATTGCTGACCTAATTAATTGACAGGTATCGGTTACCGCAATGTGTCATTGCGATTATATCACCTATTTTATTATAAAGAAATTATTCTAGATGATTCTAGAATTTTCTATTTACTATTTCTAATTTCGTTACAATATATATAAGTGCAACTACGTGCTGGCTTGCAGAGTAACCCGTTCATGATAGGGAGCTTGGTCTGTATAGAATAGCGTTAGGCATGCCTGGGATAATCCTGGGATTGTGGCTGCGCTTGTAGCACGTATGCTAAATACGTCAATACTGACCGGTATGGTGTCGATTCCGTAAGTAGGGAATGCTACATCGACATAGGGTACGATCTAGGCTAGCAACGAGGTCTACCTTTAATAATACTGCTAAAAAGAACACTAGAAAA
>JAHWXV010605677.1:0-12902 GCA_024586415.1 Phrixothrix hirtus | reverse complement strand
GCGGAGTTATTAAAAAAATATTTAAAAAAAAATTTATTTATCACTCAATATATCAAAAATAAAGCGAAAACGGACCTATGTTTATATGAACTTTTTGTCTCAAAATGATGCACAGATTAGCGCCCTGCAATATTGAAATTCAATTATGTAACACACTGTATAGTACAATTAAAAGGTACATATTCTTGAATTCGGAAACCGTAATGTTAAACAACTAAATATTGTACAGTAAGAATGAGAGTTAACTAAACAATGTAATGTTACATGGTAACGTGGTTGCTAAAATCATTTAAGGATATTTAATATTCATTAAAGGCAGTAATGTAGGTTAATCCTTTACAATTCATTTTTTCCCGTGAGAGAGAAATTAATTTTAGGTGAATTCTAGTTAAATATATCTTATTGAACGATAATACACATTTAAAATGTATTTCTCGTAGTTATGTAATGTTTTAGAGGCATGGTTCCGTTTAGCATAAGTGAGAAGCATATTTAAATAAGCTTAGTATAATTATGTAACAATAGCGTATTAAAAAACAAGTTTCATAAGACATGATTTTATCAGACAAGTTCAAGTTAAGAAAACGAGCCTCGTAGAGGCAGGCTTTCTATTGTTTCACAATTTTTTTCTAGTTCATCTTCGCATTATTCCTCAGTTCAATTTCAACATTTTTGAGATAAATACGTCTGAAGCACTTATGTCAGTACTGTTCAATATAAATCTGAAAATAGCATATCAAATGGTCATAATGTAAATTATATATTACATTACATCTGCATATGGTTATTTTTCTTTTAATGGAAATAATTTATTAACAATTGGTAAGCAACCTGTATCCATCCAGAAACATAATAATCATGGATGTACATAAATGGAATATACATTTAAATGGAAAAAAATAATAATTCAAGTATATGCAGATACTGTCCATTTGTGAAAGTAATAGAGTAATAAATAAAAAACTACTTTCAATATTTTCCACCAAGGTAATACAGGAACAAGTGATTCGAAAAACGGTAGTGATGCGAAGTGTACTGGTAGGACTGGAAAGGGTTAGAAGTTTTACAGTTACTTTGAAATATTTTATATTCCCTTTTTTAAGGTGAGAATGAACTCGTATCTCAAGATAAAATTTTCGCAAGAGTCTTCGTTTGGCGACAAGATACATTTTTGCGATTCAGAAATTTGGCAACATTACATGACGTTCAATTAAACAAGACTATTTATTAATTCAACAAAGTCAATTTAAATAATGATAATAACTAATAACAATGGTAACTACATGTTCTTCTACTTTGACACTTGCAAAATTTACAACTAACAATTAAGAGTACTTATCTGGATTTTCATAAATATATTTTACATTTTACTCAGATCTAAACGGTCTTTAAAGTAATGAAACAGTAACAAACTTGTGACATATTTTATCAATAAATTTCTCAATATCAATAAGTACCAGAAAATTATAAACATTGCAATATTTACCTACCTCCAGAATTCATAATTTTCAACATTGATGAACCGCTGTAATCAGACGAAGACTTTTATAAGATTTTTATGTTAGGATTTTCAACTCAAAATTATGCGGACAATATCGTTACGAGTCAATTGTCTGCCAATTCGTAAACACCCGGTAACGATAATATTCTGATCAAAAAGTTATATAAGCAACAAAATATCTACATCGTAAAAAAAATATGTGTTCATAATTTGCTATAAAATTAACCCTTAACTGTGCTGGTACATTCATCTTACGTTTACATACTGGTGGGGTTTCAAAAACCCCAACCTAAAATAACGTTAAAAATACGTAAAATTTAAATATAAAACTTTTTATTCAAAGGAATATTAAAAAACACATGTGATTATATATTATACACATTTTATAAACACTTTTCACAAACAAGTTTGGAATGGTCCAAACAAATATATATGTTGTATTTTTCACAACGGGTTTTTGGTTTTACGACCTTTCTGCCTCGGGAATAACCCACAATGGGCGTTCCTTGGTTGTAATACTTGTTTGCCTACTTGCTTAAGAATAATCTCTTGGAGATCAGGAGGAAGAGGCTTCAAATTTCTACGCTCCATATATTCCCTAATGAGGGTTTCACCAAATGTCATAATCATTTGTCTGCGATTATTTCTTCTGCATTAGGAAGAGATCGAAGAATAGTCATATTTTTTTACACCAGATATGTTTAAAATGGCAAAAAATAGTACCATCAACCACCTTTGAGTACGTCTAGCAATTGAATAACTAGCGCAAAGTTGGTGAAAACTGTCAACTCCACCTTTGGTGCATTTGTAGTCGCTGATCATGTCTGGTTTACCATTTTCGCTGTTCACTGATTGATCTTTATGCATTGTAGATAACAGTAGAATTGCATGATGCTTTTTGCGGACGTACAAACAAATAGTAATGCCATTTGCATACCTAAATACTATCGATTCTACTACAAGTTCCCGATTCGGCTTAAATTCTAGGTATATCTGAAGGTTTTTCATTTTGAGTGTTCCCAAAACTGTTAGTTTACTTTCTCTCAACTCCTCACATTACTCAATAGACGAGAACCAGTTATGTACAACTATATTTCTATTGGTACCTTCAATAGGTGGAATAAGCTCTAGAACATCGTTGATTGGAACAGATAAATTACTATTTACTCTTTCTCCTTTACCAGTGTAAAGGAAAACATTACATAATAATGTGTTCGAGAATCACACATACAGATAACTTTGATGCCGCGTTTACAAGATTTTTTGGGCAAATACATTTTAAAGGAGCATCTACCACGAAATGGAACCAACATTTCGTCGATGATCACATTTTCACTTGGCGACTAATGCGATTGACAGTTTGTAATAAACAAATCCCACAATCCTCAGATAGCTGCTAATTTGTCATATATTATTCTTTCATCTCTTGTCGCTGGATTTTCAAATCACAGGCAGGCCATAATAAACAGAAATCGGGAAACACTCATTGTAGCTCGAAAAATTTGCCATCCAGGACCATCAGATGCAAATAATAACTCGACATCTTCATGCCCAGGCTTCATAATTCCTGATAAATACATTAAACCTATAAAGGCTTTTAGTTCTATAACATCCAAGCCTTTCGTGTCTGTAGAAAAAGATTTCTTGAACATATTTTGTCCTTTAGCTACCTTTTCATTAGTATGTATTAATATAATATTTAGCATATGATCCGTTACAAATAATTTCCAGGCTTGTAGTACGTTTCCTGGCTTACTACCCCTCGCAATACCTTGTACGCCTTGCAAGTGAAAAGCTACGTGTACGTTGTTTGCAGTTTTTAGACGATTTGGAAATGTCTTTTCTACTGTAATAAAACTTATCTTTATTTGTGACTTTATCTTCTTCGCTCTCTGAAGCGTTGTCCTATAAGTCATCGGATGATACCGCAGACTCCGAATCATGATCCCTAGCTATGAATAAATTCTCACCGGTAACTCTTTCATCCTCTGAAAGATAGAAACTCTGGTCATTGGTAATGGCTTCAAGCTCAGCGTTAATAAGGGCTTTACCTGTTGATGGCATACTATAATTGCAAATTTTTGAAAAGAAATCAGGCGAAAATTGATTTCGAAAAAATCAAAATTTTATACACTTACATGCTCGTGGGGTCCAAGCAACTAAAACCTGGCTTATTTTGACAAAAACGCTAGAAGTTCACACCGCCGTTACCTACTTTGACAACTGACACCTTATATGAAGATTACATGAAGTCTCAACGTCATCTGACGCGTAACCTAAACATTAATATGAAAAGAAAACTGCTTGGGGTTTTCTAGACCCCACCAGCACAGTTAAGAGTTAAGCTATAAAACCACTAATTAGCAGCGATTCTTGATTTCCGTTAAAGATTCGAACTCCATGAAGGTGTTTTCGCTAAATCTGGTAATTTTATGTTACTTCTTTTAAAAGCAGTCCACAACCTATGATTTTACTTACACGTCGCAGAAAGAAGCATCCATTTTAAATTTTTTTCCGCTGAAAGATTCATAATCTTTAGTTTTGATAAATAACAGCCTTTATTATCCGCATTTTATATCCCAAGGCAAATTTCGCCCGTGGCAGCTTGATTCATTGTCAGATCCTCATAATAACTATTTTTAAAATTCAATGACACAAAGTCAGCTGTTTCTTAAGTTATATGTAGCTAATTCTCTTGTATTGTTCAATAATATTAGACGGGAACATTTAGTACCTTCAGAATTTCTGAATTATATTAAATATATTGCCTCTCTTTGCCATTTTGGTTTTGTTACATTTTTTTAATTTACCGGTAACTTTGCCTTCGTCCCAAGAGAGAAAATCCAGTGGATCTGAAAGTATGAGGGTCACTGTAGGGCCGGTTCAGTGGATTTTTACCTCGCCTTTAATGGTTTGAGAGATACTTCAAATTTATTTGAAATAGTATTCGCCATACAACCTATTCCTATTTACGCTAAAAACGTTAGATTAGTCTTCAGTTCAGTTAATCATTTTTATGCAAATATACCTTGTACAATTCCAAAATTATGTTAATATGTAAATTCGTCTAATAAAACAAATATCATGCATAGAATTTACTATAAACTGAGAAAGTCTCAAAATTTGAATGTGAAAATGACTACCCTGTGGTTTTTCCTTGAAAAGGATTAGAATTAAAAGAAATGACTACCGGGAGTGAAACTTTATTACTAAATACATATGTGATAAAAATAATCCTAAAGTTCAAAAAATTATCAATTGTCGAAATTGGAAGCATAATTCTATTACAGGGCGCCAAAGAAAAATTTAGTCAGCTCAAGATTTAATTATCTCAAAAACCGTTTTCCATTAGAATACCATATATCCTACGTAATTAATTTATTTTAAAGAAATCACCACTTACTGAAATATATCACTTCTTTCATTGAATCTTATATTTGCTATTAATCATTCACGTTACGTCCTGCAAACTTGTACTTGAAATTAACATTTATAAATTGATAATTAAACGTTTTAACAAGCAAATATCTATTAAAATAAATTTTGGATACCACTTTTACAAATCCGCATCGCAACAAAATCCTCAAGTTATTTAATTATTTGTTTTAATACTCTAATTTACACATTTCACAACTATTGCTCAACACGTCAGTAAACATTTATTTATCACTACATTTATTTATTACCACAATCTAACTGCTAAGGTCTTTACAAGCCAATGGTACTTACAGAATTAACTATTTTAGCAGTGAGTCATCTATTCATTTGTGAATTATAAATTCTAGAATATACAAATATTGAAATTTCAGAAAGTATATTTCATTTAAGTTGACAAATATAGGGCAAGTCTTATCATTGCTGATCTTAGTTATGCTGTCCCCTTATTGAGGCTGTTGCGTAGTATAACAGCAATCTGGACTTGTGTAGTTGGGATGTTTCCTTCCAATTTATTAACGGGTTAGAAAATCCATGTAGAAATCTACCCTGTGGATTTGGGTAGCCATGCCCCGAAGCACTACCTATATCATTTTGGTCACCACTCGCCAGAAAATTTGGTCAAACCCAAAGCCGTTCTGCCGTATCACCAACGTTCCGTCACCAATAGCACAGAGTTGCTTCTTTAAGTCTCACAATATCTTCCACAGGTCTTCATAACGTGGCCATACAGTAACCACATTTTCGTAATAAGGTAGTTGATGATTCGTGTACCATGGCGGTGACCCTGCTGTGGATAGCATGTCTTTACAAGTTTCGATCTTTAACGCAACATCTCTTCTACGTCGCCATATCATCACTTAAATTTGGCAGCAATATCATGAAACGTTCGTAGATATTTTGCAATGCAATGAAGGAAAAAATACTCTTCTAATACATCTAAAAAATTTATGAATTGTTCAGATATAACAAAGAATCGTACTTTACGGGAACCTGAGAAGAGTGCGATGAAATCCTAAAATGATAATTATTGTCTCTTGGCTTCCCTATTCCCACTTCGACACGGTATGGTCTTTCTACGGGTTGTTCTCTGTCTATGATGTACCACTTTAGGTTTCCCCTAGCTTTCTAATCTGGTCCTTGTAACTTTATTCGAGTTTTCTCAAAACGGCTGAAATTTGAATCGAGATTTCATCGTCATTGTGACTGATATAGCTACTCCAGATTATTGGGTTGCTATCCTCCATTTGTAGAGTGTAGGTTATAATAAATGTTACTCGGTATTCTCTATCGTAAAAAACTCAGTGTCTGTCAAAGGCTCCCAATATAACCACTTTCGGTGCTCTCCACTTTATCGGGACTACTACACAACTCTATATCACACGGTAGCCTCATCTCATATATGTACAAGCAACACCATAGCCAGAGTCCGGCTTGTTGCCTAATTTACTGTCCATTGACAGGTTACTGGGAAAAGATGCAAATGTTGTTCGCGGTCTCGTTGATGATTTGAGACTACCTCTGACAAATATTTCCCTTTAATTCAGTTTATGCGTCCCACCGTTCTATTCAACGAAGGATGAAGGAGAGTAGTCCCGGTCTTTCGCTTTTTTAACAATTCACAAAGACTTCGATATAAGTTCCATTCAAAATTTTGTCCTTGATCAGAATTCTATTCAAATGGAATTACAAATATCCCAAAGAGCTCCTTCGCCATTATTGTGGCTAATGTAGTTGCCTCCTAATGTAATAGGGCGTATGCATATTATCTAAAATAATTTACAGCCACCAAAATGTATTAACAGGTAATTTATTACATACAGGATACTACATAATTACTTAAATATTTTTTTCTATTTTAAAATATTGGATGCTATCAAATTAATTAGAGTTCGGCTGAACGGCAGTAGAGTTGAATTTTGTTATTCGTGAGAAACGGTGTTAATTATTCTTGTGTAAAGTCTGGTGTATTGGTTAGTACGTTTAACCCGTATTTTCAAAGTAATTTTGGAAAATTGTTTATTTACGAGTTAGTCTCTGAACTGTATTTTGAATTGATCATCTGATTATTGAGAAACATAAATAAGAAAGATTGTAATCATGGGTTACATGTTCCGGGGTACCTTAGTGATATTGACACAAACCCATTACGAATTTTGTAGAAGTAACTTACCCATTGAAGGCGGCTTAGGTACGCTGAGGAATCGTCTGCAGAAGGTTCTTTTAAAAAAATTAGTTATTTCTACATCAACGGAGTATCCGTTCACTTTTGCTGAAGATTGAAGATGACTTAACCATTGTCGAGCAGAAGGCAAAGGTTCTCAAAGAGGACATCCCTCATTCTCAATTACTTGAAATTGAAACTTTAGTAGCCGTATTGCGTCTTCGAATTTAACATTCGAGTCTGACTTGAGACTCGGAGAGACTGTTACAAGCTGACTTTATGAAAAAGTTAACTACGATTATGGACAAATACGACGAATTTTCGTATAGTTTTGTTCCTCAAGTAGACCCTTCAGATTTAGAAGACCTAAATGACAAGGTTTAAAGTACGGAACCTAAGGTGGAAGTAGATAATAGTTTTATCAAACCTTCTTTTGGAGAGGCTAACGGGTCCAGTGTTAACACTAGAGTTGAGGCAAATGTAATGCCATGCGTGATTCAAAAAAGTGTCCCTGTTGCGAAATGGAATTTGCACTTTTCAAGAAATAAAAACGATTCCATAAATAGTTTTCTAGAACGAGTAGAAAAATTGAAAGCTGATCGAAGCGTTACTGGTGACCAATTGTTTGTACAGGCTGTCGATTTATTTAGCGACAGGGCACTCATATGGTTTAGAGCGATCCGTTCTGAAGTCGACAATTGGCCTAGTTTGGTTATCGCACTCGAAAAAGAGTTTCTTCCTTCTAATTATGACGACAAGCTCTTGGATGAGATCAAGTCGCGAACCCAAGGGCAAAATGAGAGTATTGGCATTTATGTTGCGGTTATGAGGAATTTTTTTACTCGCTTAAGCGGACCACTTCCAGAAAAGACCCAGTTACGTATTTTTACTTGTAATATCTTTCCTTTTTATCAAACCCAATTATGTTTGATTAAGGTCACGTCCATTCAGGAAGTGATCGCTCTGTGTAGGAAGATTGAAGAGACTAAGGACTCCGTCGACTCTTTTATACCTTCATCTCGTCGACGCTCCGAACTCGAACCTGACTTCGCCTATGTAGAAGTACCGGCATCTTTAAATGTAATGTCCACGGGCAAAGACAATTTAGTACCCAGGAAAACTAACCCCCAGTTTAGGTGTACTTCCTCTGGACAAGGAGTTAAATGTTGGAAATATGCACAGTTTGGACATATGGTAAGAGACTGTCAACTGTCTCATTCCGCGTTGTTTTGTTTCCGCTGTGGAAAAAAGGACTTCACGGTTCGTAACTGTTCTAGTTGCTTAGCAAATAATTCAAAATACTAAATGTTGAGGCAATAAAGAGTCGTGTTGCTTCACGTACATTTGTTAATTCGGCTTGACCTCTTCAAAATATAATAGATTCCAGTAATCTGGTATGCGATCGTCACAAAACCATCTTCGAATATGTTTTAGAGCAAGAATTAGGTGATAAACGACCCTATGTTGATATTGACATTTTGGGAATACAGTTCCAAGGTTTGCTGGATTCTGGTACTACCCGCACAATTTTAGACACTGCTGGATGGAAGGCACTATCTTGACTTAACTTGGTGCCAAATAAAAGAAAATGGAGATATTGTAGATAGTGTTAGTATGGTTTCATTACCTCTCAGTTTGTGTGGAAAACAGCCACCCTCAATGTGTTAGTCGTACCCGAAGTACCTCATTCGTTGATTTCAGGTGTTGACTTCTGGCAGGCCATTGCTATCGTATGAGACATATTCAAGGGAGAATTTCATTTCTCATACGCTACTGCTTTAGATGCGGTTGTGCTTCCGTCAAGATCTATACCACAACATAGTGAGTTGACTCCTGAATAGAATAAGCAGTTGGAGTCTTTGATCAACAAACATCTGCACTACTGATATTTTAGGTTGTGCTAGGTCCGGCAAGCACAGTATTAATCCTTCATCTCCACCAATTAAACAACGATACTATCCCGTCTCTCCGGCGATTCAAAAGCAAATCAATTTAGAGTTGGACAAAATGCTTTAATTAGGCGTAGTAGAGAAATCTACCAGTGCTTGGTTAAATGCGATCCTGCTGGCTAAGAAGAAGGGCAATTCTTATCTGTTTTGTGTGGATTCTAGGAAGTTGAACAAAGTTACCGCGAAAGATGCTTACCCCCTCCCTTATGTTTCGCCCATTTTAAATCGCCTCCGGGATGCTCGATACATCACTTCGTTGGACATTAAGTCGACATACTGGCAGATTCCTCTGAAGGAAAAGGCGAAACAATATACAGCGCTTACTGTACCTCTTAGAGGGTTATTCCAATTCAAAAGGACGCCCTTTCGTTTATCGAATGCCCCAGCATCGTGGCGGAGATTAATCGATACGGTGTTAGGTCTAGAAATTAAACCTTATGTATTCGTTTATTTGGATGACGTCATTTTCTGTACACCTGATTTTGAGACATATTTAAGGGTTCTAGAGGACGTGATATCTCGCTTGACCGACAAAGGCTTAACATTAAACAAGGACAAATGTAAATTTTGTCTAGCAGAGCTTAAATACTTAGGTTATGTGGTAAATTCTAAAGGTTTACTGATTGATCCAGACAAAGTGGTAGCCATTCCTAAGATTCTCAGGCCTAGGTCTGTCCAAGAAGTCCGTAGAATAATTGGTATGTCTTCATGGCATCGACGTTTCATTCCTAATTTTTCCACCATCGTCGCACCAAACTCTTCACTTACGAAGAAAAACTCAAAATTTGGTTGGTCAGAACTTTTTGAGGCCACTTTGAACTCAATTAAAACTTGTTTGGTCTCCGCTCCTGCTTTGACATCTCCCGATTCTTCGGTCCCTTTTTGCTTGCGACCGATGCTTCTGGTTTTGGTGTTGGTGCAGCATTATTACAAGTAATTGATGGACAAGAACGAGTAATTTGTTATTTAAGCCGTTCCCTTGAAAAGAACGAGCATAAATATTCCGCAACGGAGAAAGAATGCCTCGCAGTCTTCTGCGCTATCGAAAACCTTAGACCGTATGTTAAAGGTTCCCATTTTGCGGTTCTTACAGATCACCATTCATTGGTTTAGTTGCCCAATTTAAAAGATCCATTACGTCGACTAGCTCATGGACAATCACATTGCAACAGTATGATTATGATATCATTCAGAAGGGCAGAGAACACGTGGTTCCGGATACCCTGTCCCGAACGGTTCCAGTGATTGACATGCTTACTGCCACCTCTATTCCGGAAGGTAAACTAAACCTGGATCTTTCTTCGGCAGATCCTGCTGATCGGTGGACTGCGAAGATGTTTAAGTTGATAATCGCTAACTCTATTCGGTATAACCGATGGAGAGCCCTTGATGGGAAATTATTCCAACACTTTCCAAGTCGCTACCCAGAGTTGAGTTCCGAGGAAGATAATTGGAAATGAGTGATTCTGAAGGTGGAAGATATGGCAATTCTTAAGAGGTTACATGACGAACTCACCGCCGGAGATTTTGGTATCCATAAAACATACGATAGGGATCCTCAACGTTATTATGGGCCTAAGATGAAGGCTGATGTTATCAAATATGTAAGAAAATGTTCGGTGTGTACGGCTCAAAAGCCAGAACAAAAACCGACATTTAGGGCACATGGCAGCTCAGTCGAGTGTCCATATGATCGCTACCGACATAGTTAGACCTTTACCGCGTTCGACTCAAGGATATACCTATATTTTAGTTGTGGTAGATTATTTTACCAAGTTTCTATTACTATGTCCGCTTCGATCCGCTACCTCTGTTGCGGTTACGCAACGTATGGCAAATGACATTCTCTTAATGTTTGAAGTTACTCAGGTTATCTTGTGTGATAATGGTGTGCAGTTTCGTAGTAAAGAGTTTAGTAGAATGACTTTATCCTATGGTATAAGGTTAAGGTTTAATGCTTATTATCATACACAATCTAATCCTAGTGAAAGGGTGAATCGTGTACTCACGACCATGCTAGCTTCATATGTCCAGGAGGATCAGCGAACTTGGGATAAATATTTATAGAAGATTGCGTGTGCTATTCGTTCCACATCGCATGAAATTCTTGGTGAATCTCTGTATTTCGCAAATTTTAGTCGAAATATGATTTTGGAGGGAAAGGCCCGTTCCGAAGATCTTTCCGCAGATCAAGGTGATGTTCCATCATCAAGCGCTGCAGACATTAGCCTTATACCTTCTGCGCTGGCAAAGTTGCATGAGGATATCGCGAAGCGAATTAAGATAGCTTCAGAGAAGAATCAAGGACAGTATAATTACCGGCGTCATCTCGCTACTTTCAAAGTGGGCGATTCCGTGTGGCGAAGAAATTTCGTGTTGTCAGATGCTTCACGCTTTATATCAGCTAAGTTAGCATCGAAATTTATCGGTACCTTCTTGATTCGAAGGAATGTTTCGTATCAAACGTACGAGCTAGGTGATTCTTCAGGTACGTCGGAAGGCGTATGGCACACCAAGGATTTGAAGGCAGTCGCTAGATCGGACTGACTAACGAGACTGTCTTTGACGTGACGTGACTGCACTGTGCTGTGATGGTTTAAGAATACCACATCCTCAGGTTAGTCTGCGTGTCGTAAAAGGCGGCTAACTTACTACCTTGTTACCCCATCTTCCATCTTGATTTCAGGCTTGGGTTGATGCTGTGTTGTGGCGGCTTTAGAATTCCACATTCATAGTTTTATTCTGTGTGTCGTAAGAGCCGACAGTCTTACCACTTTTAAATTCTCTGTTGGGACATTGTTTATTCACATTACTTACCCATTTTTATATTCTTTACCATCTCCTTTCACAGTGAAGTTGTTTGAGTGTTTGGTCTTGTGTTCGACAGCGAATTTATTTCAGATAGTACTCGTTCTTCATTGCCAGTGAGTTGAACTGCATTTCGTCGTTCTGTTCAGAGTGCCAGTTAAACTTTTGGGGTAGGCCTTTTTTTGAACATCTAAACTAATTATTTAGGATTTTATAGCCTGTGTTTGATACGTTGAACAATCCCAAGTTTTAATTTGAGTTTTCCTCTATTTTACGCTATGAGCCGAGCATGTCCGTGCTGTGGCGGTGCTAGAATACCACATCCACAGGTTGGGCCGCGTGTCGTAAAAGGCGACTAACTTGCCACTTTAATGCACCATCTTTCATCTGGGCCTTGGGCTTGGTTGCAAATTTTGTTGACGACCGTCCGTGTTATGGAACACTACGTGGGCTGTGTGCTTTTTCGTGTTGTTTGTGTTTTTGGTTTTGACTAAGTTTTGTTGGTCCCTTGAGTTTTCTTGGGGCTCTCTTTTCTTCTTCTTTCCAAGCAGCAGTGATATTTAGTGTAGATTTCGCGTGTGAGGATTTACTATGCAACCGGTACTGTTATCCTCACTTCTTTTCCTCTTTATTTGCCTGGTAGGACTCGAGGTTTGACATCTCATAGTTAAAATTCTGTTTTTGTTGTTTTTGCGAAATAGTTTGTTTGGTATTTTGAAAATTTTTCGGTGAAAATTTCTTTTGCACAGGATGGTGTCAGATTTAGGCGGCGTTTCGCTAATGAAGGACAAAATCTTTTCCTTCTTAAATTGCCGCCGTAGATTTGTTTCTTAAAAATGGGGTTGTTAACACAAAAACCGAAAAAAGAGTATTTTAGAGAAATAGTAAATAAATAGGTTGATTTTTGGAATCGGATGAAAACAACACGGTAGACGCGTTTCTATAACGTCCGTGTCGATTCAGAATCTAATCGTGCCAGAAGTGTGACAGAGAAACGTAATTTCCGAACGTCTGATAGGGTTCGGTGACATTTCAAAAGCGGGTA